>VCCN01004369.1:2070452-2097103 GCA_006491835.1 Architeuthis dux
GTCAACCAGTGACAAGACTGGGTGGTACAATTTGGTATCATCATTTCTCTTGCACATATATTTCTGCAATTAAAGTATATAATTTTCTTAAAGTAATTTATTACCAATGGAATGTAAATGAAACTAATGTTATTATTAGTATTGCTATCTGTTTATATTCCTGTGGTCTACTACTATGACTTGATTTTTAGGCTTCAGACTTGTGAGGGTGGAGTAATAGTGAAGATTGAGTCCCTTTTGCTCTCATTCAAACATAAGCACCCTCTTCCATTCTTACACTTATTGATTATGTTTGGAAGAGTGGGTGGGGATGGAGAAAAAGAAAGGATGAAAGATATGAGGAGAATTTAAATTTCATCACTGTAAGATACTATGCTTTATTTCCTGTGGACAGCAATCAACTGATCGTCTTTATCCACTTTGTAAACTTCAAATGGGGAAAGGACTAATAAAACTAAAGAACATGTTAAAACAAATAAATCAACAAGTCTTATTGGTGTTAGAAGATATTAGAGAAGAAACGAATAATATCAGAAAGCTTGTACGTACAAACGAATAGACTCTATACTATCAATACGCTTGTCATAATCTCATGTTACGCTGTCATTGGTCAGTTTTTGATGAATTGAACAGTCATGAGAGAGAATTGTGCAGAAATTTGAATAAAGCAGATGACAGAGGCATCCATTTCTTTGTTATGTTATGGAATTACAAGTTTGTAAAAAAAATCCAGGTTAAGATTCTGTTTAGCAAACCAGAGTATTTTTTTATGAAAATGTATTATTAATAAAAATTAAATAAATAAAAATATTACTTGTTTTATTTAAAATATTATTTTATTACTATAAATTATAATATTACTTGTTTTATTTAAAATATTACTTATTTATTTTTACTCTAAATCAAATATTTCTTTACTATAAATTAGAAAAATTAAGATATTACTTATTTCATTTAAAATATTCCTTATTTTATTGAGAAAGAAAGAGGGGTGGAAAGGAGGTTAGGTTGTTTACTGAAGAGGTAGGAAGAGAGGGGGGGAGTGAGTTAGGTAATTTAATAAGTGGGGAGGGAGATGACAGAAAAGAAAGTTAGGTAGTTTACCGAGGGGGTAGGAAAGTTTTTGCATATGAAACTAATTCATGTTTGTATAACATTTAGATAAAATCATGGACTGGCTATGAAGATTGGAAGGGATATGGGTAGGTGTCACCATCTATGGAATTTCCACGGGTCCAGCTCGTAATATTATCAATTGCATGGGCATGAGCTGCAAGCCACTGAGAAGAACTTTAGTCATTACCAGGCACTCTATAAAATTTGACAATGTGCCAGTTTAAACACTAGTTATTCGTTTCAAAAATTCATAACTCAGAAACTACGTGGCCGATCTGAACTGAACTTGTCATGGATACCAAGTATCATCCAGGGATCTAAATATACATTTCTAGGGCCATGCACATTTACCTCCCCTGCATCGCAGCTATTTGTCCCAAAAATGTGTAACTTAGAAACTACACAGCCAATCTGAACCAAACTTGGCATGGATACAAAGTATCATACAGGGATCTTAAATATATTATTTTGTGGCTGATCCATGCAGTTACCTCCCCTGCATTGTAGCTATATGTTCACACCACACAACATCTCCAAATTTGAGAATGGATTTCAATAACATTTTGTGGAAGGATGGGCAATGAACTACAGGAGTGATTAAAATTGTTGGGCAGATCCATGAAATTTTTATAGTTACCTCCCTGCATCGTAGCTATATGTCCAAACAATATTTCCAAAAGTTTTGAGCGGATCCATGTACAGTTACTTCCCCTCCATCATGGCTATATGTCCACAACACAATATCTCCAAAAGTTGAGAGTGAATTTCAATGAAATTGTGTGGTAGAATGGGCAACAGAAGAAATGATTAAAATTTGGAGCAAATCCAAAATAGTTTTTCAATTTCCCATACACTTATGTATTCTCTCATGTTTGTCGATACGATATCTCCAAAAGTTGTTAATGAATTCCGATGACAAGGTGGGACATGGAGTGAGGGAGATATGATTAAATTCTGGGGCAGATCCATGCACTAGTTGAGAATGAATTGTGTGCAAGAGTGTGCAATGGGCAACAGAGGTATGATTAAATTTTGGTGCGAATCCAGGAATTTTTAGTTACCTCCCCTGCATCGTAACTATTTGTGAACGGATTTTCATTCAGTCTTAAGCGACAATAGTGTTGGCAGAGGTATGCGTTCTCTCAGTGTTTTCTAGTTTCTAATGCATTTAGAAAAAGTAGACTGATTCCGGGTTATATATTTTTCAGGGGATCCCCTCAGAAAATGAATAATTAAGCAATAAAATGTTTCATATTCTTCTATGCTATTTTCACATTGAAATATTATGTCAAAAAGTTTGTTTCATGATAAATAGATGAAAATATATTGTATTGCTTGAAAATATATCTTAACATTAAATATAAAGTTATTTTGTAAACTAGCTGAGCTCAGGTATGGTAGAAGGATGGGCAATGGATTGTTCAACTTAATTATAATTCCAGCAATAGTCAATACTAGTGAATTTACAAGTGTAAATCAAAACACAGTGTTACTGTTATAATTGACTAAGTTGAAAAAATGAAATAAAATTCTTAAGTTTCAAGAATTATTTAAATGAGTGACATGGTTAAAAAGAACCAGCTATTTCTGTATGTTTGTTCTGCTTGGTGCTACAAATTACTTACAGCTTCCAAATAAGCTAAAACTGTTTTATTTTTTTTAAACATTGTTCTTTTTAACTTTTATTGCTCCTGGGCCCAGGACAAACATAATATTCCCTGATAATGGTCAATTCATAATCTTTTTTACTATTTCCTAGTATCAATAATGCATTTGTTTCGTCAACACCTGTGTTGTATATTAAAACAGGTATTATTAGCTAAACCAAACGTACGTCAGTGAAAATATTCAAACTCAATCACCATAATCTGTTTTCTAACTTAAACTTTTAGATTCTATAGTGAATGTGGGGAAATAACTGCTTAACTTTCTTGTGCACATAAAATGAAATCCCCATATCCAAAGTTCGTTAATATTGACAAAACAAAAACACCATTAAGTGAGGACTAAATAGTTTCCCAGGCTTTCAGACTTCCCGCCTTATAATAAATAAATATATGATAAATATACACCACAGCCATAGGGAAATGCAAATAGGATATCAGTGTCAGCCAGCAGCCTCAATTCATTTTTCATCTGGCTGAAAGAGATCTGTTAGGGAGTCACGTGGTTGCTGACGTCACAGGAATGCAGGTTTCTAGAGGAATTTTCTCCATGGAAAGGGATATAAAAAAAAAAGACATTAAGACGAATGCACCGAGTACCCTTTTGGAAGAATTGAACAAATTGCGTAACACCAAACTGTTGTGACAATATTGGGGTTAAGATCGATGTACAAAATGGTGTCAGAACTTAATTAAAACTCGACTCCCAGTTAAAATTACTGAAATAGTTAGAACCATTTTAAAAAGCTTTTGTGCAGCGTTGTTCTAAGACCATTGTTTTGTTTTAATTTTCTCCCACGGTGAAAGATTTTCCCACGGGTCTAAAAAAGATAGTTCTAAGAATTATGTCAGTCAGGTGGATTAAAAAAAAATAAAACTTTGTCTTAATTGAAATCGGTTTTTATGATCGTAATTAATAGAACAATGAACACGTGTGTTGTACTTAAATAAGCTCTAACCTTCCTTGTTATGCTTTTATTGTCAAACAAGTGTGGCTTGCCGTAATAGACGCCAAGTTAGAAACTGAATGAAAAATGTCACATTAATTCTTGTTTAAACGTTTACACAATTCCTCCCCCTCTGTATATACGTTAGATTATTTCTTATCTCCCCCCTACGCCTCTCTCTGCTTCCGTTTCTCTTAACACTCCTCCCACCACTACCATTACTCTCAATTTTTCTTTCTTTTTTCCGTGTTCTCCTTCGTCTCTCTCCCACTTGACATTAGGTGGCATTCTCAGTTTCCCTCCTCCCGGCTCACTAAACCACCTCCTCCTCCTATAACCTGCAAGTCGTCTCCTTTCCTCCTCCCGCAGCTCACAGTGCCCCCGTTTCTCCACTGTGCGCATACTCACTCTCCCTCCTCCCGCCACCGCCTCCCACTTCGTATGTACTCTTCTCCTCTGCCTACCGCCCTTCCCGTGTCAAAGGTCAGGGCGGTCCGTGGAAAATTACTTGTAAACCCCGCAGGTCATTGGCACGTTACATGACGGTGAGTGTTTTCTGAATATTATTTTGCTGATAAAATTTGCAGGGAAAACTTTGGGTTCAGAGGCTAAAATCCATGGGAAAAGCCTGATTTGCTCAGTTTAGATGCGCAAAAAAACGACAAAAGAAGACCGATGAACAAAGTCGTGCTGTCGGCGGGGGCTGGCTGGCTCTCTCTCTCTCCAACCAACAACACGGCAATAATAATGTATTGTTGACGACGACCACGATGACTGTGATGACTCGGGTTTAGGAGTGGGTCATGTGTAAATAGGAGGAGAAGAAGGAGAAGAACAACGGCGCTTATATGAAAGGCAAAACCCTGGTCGCCAATTCTCTTTCTATCTTCTTTTTACCAACTTCTCTTATCCTAGCCGACACCGCTACTACGAAATTGTCCCGTCCACATCCAATCCCGACGTAAATCTCAACATTTCCCTCTCCCTGTTTATCTATCTATCCATTTTTCAGTCACACATTCAGACAGCCACTAAGGCGTTAAGCTATAGCTTATTTTATGTTCTTAGGAAAGGTGTGAACTAGATGAGGAAGCCTTCTCAAATCCCTACACTCTTTTTTTAAACCGAAGTAAATGAGGCTAGGAAAACCCAAGATGTATTTTTTCGCCCCCCTCCAACTTTTTATTAGAACAGTATACGTGTACTGTTACAACAAACAATGGAATGCAATTCAACCACTATCAGTGTTTGTATAAATAACCTAACATTTAGAGGAAAGGGAAGAGAAATGTACCTACTAAAACAGTTAAACGTATTGAAGCCCAAGTCCCATGAAGTCTATATATTTTTAAATGTTAGTTATATTAAAATCTATATTACTGAGGGATTTTATAAACGGGATTTATTAAGATTAAAACAAAGCTCACCCCCCTTGCCTTCTTCAAAGAAGACATAGAATGAACCAATGTAATAAATTGACCCCATTTTTTTTTTTTTTTTTTTTTTTTTAAGAAAAAGGAAGGACCGTAGTTTTCTTCATTGATTAGTACGACTAATCACACCTAAAAGGGATAGCTGGTTTGTGGGGAGATGCATGAGATTTACATGAAGGTAAGACGTTATTAAACGTGTGGAAATTACATAGGAAATAAACATGTAGCGGTGGGTAGGATCCATTTTTATTATTAAGCACCCTCGACTTCGCTATTGAAACAACCTGACGTTTATGTAAATAGAACTTAATCTGAAACAATTATTACCAGAAACACAATGGCAGTATCATTTTGCGACGAGGAATATAGTTAAAAGATTCCGATTTCATGTGCACTGCTGATACGAAACGGGTAACCCTCAATAGTCTCTACTCGGTGAGATTATAATAAACATTAAACACGAAATTCCTAGTTTTAATTCGACAAATAAATCTACATGGCGCACTTAACTTCATAACTCTGATTTCATTAACACCTTCAATTCTCGACTTCCGTCGTTATTCACATTTTTTTTCTCCACTTCTGTAAATCTATTAACGAACATTAAACAGTCAACCACAATCGCAACTATATCATTAGTAAATAGAAATATTTAGTAAAGAAAACTGTAGTCAATTTTGAACTATAAATTCTGATGTGAATTCATCAATCAAAATATAACAGGTTATCTCAATGAAGCCATTTTATTTAAGGCGTTTTTAACATTCCTAACCTGGAAAGTAAATCGGAAAAGAACTATTAAGGTCTGATTAAAGAGGATTCCATTATCAAGACGGAGCAAATCGGATTTATTAGTTGAGTTTATAAACTTCATTGAGTCTGTACGTAAATTCAACTAATCTTATCGCTTTTGTACAATATAAACTTTACAACTTCTCCGGGAAGTAAGTGTGCAAGTCTGCTTTAATTCATTTTTCCCCCTCTTGATAGACTGAAGTCCCCATTCGGGTGATCATTCTATAGGGCGTCATTCTGGCCAGATTTTACAAGCTCGTGAATGTATAAACGACAATTGAAACTTTGTAGACGTACGCTTGAAAAACTAGACAACTGTTTAGTAATCGTTTGTTTACCTTAATAAAAGAGGAAGCTTTATCCACGTTACGCACAAGTAAAAAGAAAAACCTGTGAAACTAATTCATAATCACATCACTTTGATTTAGATGTTGCTTAATTATTTTTTTTTAAATAAATCAACTGCGATATGTTAAAATCTCGTGGCTGATATGGATACGAGGGAACACGAATGAAATGGAAATATCTTGTAGATTTCACCTTTTTGTATGTCTGTCTGTGTTTGTGTGTGTGTGTGTAGTCGGTTTTTAAAAATGGCAAGTAATTTCTTCCAAGTCTGATATTGCGTATGCCTGATAGCTTTTAGAAATAAATAAAATTCCAGATATTTTTGCCTGGTTGGGAAGAATACTGTAACGGGAAATCTCAAACAATCCAGGTTTTTGTCGAGGCAGACGAAGTTATAGCGTGGCCAACACACCAGACGTGAAATAACTCTCACTGAGACTTTGCATCGGGTGTTTCGGTTTTTTATATCCCCTGCATGTTGCGAATCATGAATAATCACTAATCTTGCCCTAAGCTTACTATAGTAGAAAAAAAAGGCCATGTCTGCTATTTTAAAGGCCTGCCACGTCTCCTCTGTCAATTGTTAACTGTCTGGCTGTAGTCGTCGATTGGTGCTAACGTCGTATGATAGGAAAGAGACAAGAAAGAAAGCATTACATTCGTTAAAACAAGCCCGCCTACAGGGCGGTCACAAAGTCGGGGTCCAATTTATATGATACGTTTGTACGTGATCAATTATGAGTGCCCATAATTTGTCTAAAAGGTTAACAGTAGTTGACGTCTCTCTGCCTTTCGATTGACAAATTAAATACTTATCCTTGTTTATGTCATTGCTTTAGTCTGTTCGGTTTTGTTTTCGCCTAATCTGACATGAAGTGGTCCCCGACTTCGTAATCGCCATTGCAAACAGTGATGTATTCTTTATCCGCCCCATTTGACCGTCCTTCTTTTCTTCCTTCCTTTTGTTATTTATTCCTCGTCTCCTCCTCCTCTCGACAAGGTTTATTTTTTTTATTTTGCTTATTTGCTTGTCATCCAATGCTATTTATTTTCAAGGTTAAAAAAATGTTTAACAAAGCTAGCTAAAAATCAGGTTGGGCTGTGATTGAAAATGTCGTAATCCCATGGCGTGCCAGTCGTTATAAACAACACTCAATGCTAAAGAGAAGACGAACACGATGCTTCTATAGACTGAAACAATATTATTGTGATTCCGTATAAATTAAGATTATTAGTGTAAATATTTCTAAATCTGCGTTTTAAAATCTTTACAAACTTTAATCCTATATCTGTATTTTCTTTTCTATGTCCTTTAATTCTAAATTAGTTCCTCTTTTAATGTGATAGCGTTTTAATTGGCTTAAGTTTAATGAGGCTGTTTGTTTTTTTTTTTCTGCTTTCACTACTTATTTGTTTTCCATGAAATATGCACGATCTCTCTGATTTCAAACAGCAACAAAACCATCTGACTTAAGCCACCATATTGATTTGTTTTAGGATCACCACCACGTCATAACCAGACCAACAACCGTCATTTTCACCTTGGCACGTACAAGAACCGCTGCTCTGCTTTCTCTTGATTATTACTAATTAGCACTCACATAAGCCATCGTTAACTACCTGATCTCACGTCGGTCTTTAAAGCAGAGTTTGAAATCCCTTTTTACTTTCAACCCCCCCCCCCCCAAAAAAAAAGCAGGTGCTTTCTTCCCTATTAAAAATATATCATTCTGGTGTAATATTTTTTTAATTTTGGGCGTGCTCTACAATCATCTAAAAAAAATTCTAATGATTCCAACGTTATATTTTAATGTAATTATTAGTTTTAGAAAATGTTTCTCTGGAAATTGATCAATTAAAGTAAAGAGTATAAGTATGTTTTGATACTAAATAATGTAATGATTTCTAACACTAGCCAACTTACAGTACTAAATTATATATTGAATTAAAAATAAAAAGATTTTACTTTTATGTTTGGGACGAGGAAGTGATGTCAATTATTGGAATTTAAAAAAAAATTGTTTATTGAGGACATGTGGTTTAGATCTCTTATTTCCTTTTAGCCTTGAAGTTATGTAGGTGTCAGTAAATTAGGAAGCGCTAGAAGTATGTGAAGCATTAAGAAACCTGTATTCTAACTTCCAACCTTAAGTGATTTTAAACTAAGTCTCAACGAGAATATATTGGGACTCGGGGATAAGTTAACTTCAAAGTTAAATGTTTGGTAAATGACTAACTCGCACCTTACCTACCTTGAAAAGTCGGTCAAACTCAATTTCTATAGAAGGACTTTGGTAATATTTTGTTGATTTCTTTTTCAACAAAAAAGTCGTAGTCAACTTTATGAAATTGTATTGACAAATATTAGTTGTACTAGACTGGGCGTTTTTTTTTTTCACATTAGATGCTGATTTTTCTTTAAAGCTTTTAGTCACAGCACAGAGTTGTTGATAGTCTTTGCATTAAAAATAGTGATACTGGTTTTAAGTTAACAATATTAAAGTACTTGAGAATTAAAAAGTGAATAATGTTGTCTAACTTGACAAGTTCAACAGTCAGCTGACGATTATTCAAATTATTACATACATAAATAATATTGAAACATTCTCCCACTCAGTAATATTTCGCCTAAAGTCCTCTTGAAAAACACAACACAGGTGATTTTTTTTTTCTCCACTTGTTAAACTGATTTCCTTGTTGAAATTCCCGCGTTCAATTATTTCACAGAGCCATCAATGGTTGTCAACTTGTACAGAACTCAATTAAAAAATACGACATTCAAAATAATAACATGTGCTATCAGTTATTGTGATCATGAAAAATCGGAATTTAACCTATTTTTCAAAGAACTGTGAAATTTATATTATGTTTCACTGTAAATTTAAAACATTGTTTTGTATGAATATCATTATTCTCTTAACTATTCTAATAAAATGTTATTCATGTTAACTGATTATACTAGCAGATTGACTGGTTTACGTCAGATATAGACAACAGATTAGTAAAATAATATGATCCTAAATGATATACTGACTAATGGTCTAATTGCATATATACCAGTACCACTGTTGTATATCCTCTACGATCGTCGCTTGTCTTCTCACCTGTTTTAGAGAAGTCTGTTACTGTTAAGTCTTTACTTTTTCATCAACAGATTAAGTTAATTCAATTGATTTTAGTCCTCATCTCTGTGAAACCAATAAAAGGATTTATTATCATATTACGCTTTTCTTCATCAACAAAATGACGTCATCTCAGCTCTCAACTGAGAATAATGTCTTTTGTCGGAGGTTCAAATGAAGGCTCGTGTATGTTTACATAGATCACTTACCACAAAAGTTAATTACATTACAAGTTAACCTTTACCTTCATTGACATTATAAACATATAAATAACTGTCACTCTGTGTGTAACACAGACAGACAGCTAAACTCGCTGTTCGCAAGTCTTGCTGTATTTCGTTTATGATTTGATGAGTGAAGCGCTTGTGTTCAACAACGTGACCTGGGGGTTGCTGACATAATATCAACATTTCTGGTGAAAACCCTTGCTGCTAATTAGTAGTAGTACGATATTCCGTTAATTAAGTTATCAGTCACATCTACCGTTGTCTTCCCTCTATCTCCTATTTTTCCATACAGGATTAAGTTGAATAATATGTTCCCTTGTTTCTTCGTTTCCTTCAGAATGGGACCATATTTATTTGTTTGGTGACCCCTACATACATTGTTACGATAATGTACTGGCTATATTCTAGAACATATTGTAGAGTTTAGAGTAAAAGGCCACTTCCTAACTCCACATACATAAACACTACTTTTTGCTATAAAAAGAGATTGAATACATCTCTTAGTTTTAAAGTAATGCTTTTGTTCTTGTTTTTTTTTCTTCTTTTTCCATAATCAAGATGTATATTGTTTGAGTTCGTCACTCAAGTGGGCTGGGTGAGGAGGAGTATGTGAAATTGCGTTGGACGTTTTCTTGACCAATCGTCGTCCACCAAATAAAAATCTGATCACAGATGCATTTGCTTTTTGCGCTTCAACTTCTTCACAAAATTTGCCGTTGCCACTCGAGTTTTCCTTTCAGAGCTGTTGTACATTACATAAAGTCGTTGTCTCATTTTCTGTACCTGAAAAGCGATAAATAACAAAAATACAAAGGGGATGTTCAGTGGATGTTTTGTTCGACACCATAGCCAGTGGCAGCTGCTACTACAACTACTGCGCAGACGGGCACATGTCCCTAACCTTTGTAGGATTGAAAAATAGCGAGAACGGTCAACTTACTCCCATTTAATTACTAGATTTTCGTTAGCGTTTAACATTTTCTTTTATTACTATCTCCGAACACTTCACATTTCTTGTAGACATGTGTCATACAGACATGTGTATCAATCAATCTCTACCACTGAGGGGAGAAAAAGTACGAAATAATGAATTGGGTATATTTGCGCCTTACTTGTAATTTTTTAAATATACGTAAAATTTACAACACTATCTGCATTTTTGAGCAAAAAATATCAAATAAAAAATTTGGCAATTTTCGTCTATCCCTATGCCGCTTTTCTTGTGTTTGGATTTTTTCTGATTTTTGTGTTGTTTCGTAGTCGTCATGAACCTCATTTGGGATAGTTATTATCATAACTAACCGCATGTTCTCCATAAAACTGCACGGTCTCTTCCTTTTACACCAATCCTTTGATGAGACTTCAGCAATATTCTGTTATTCTTGTGACAATTTGGTAAATATATCGTTTTTAATTGTACGTAAATACCTAAATTCGTTGAGGATGTTCTATGATGCAAATGTTTTGAGGTTATAATCCAATAAGCATATTTGTGTGTGCGTTAGTCAGTAGTCTGATAGTAGCAAGATGTTGCCATGTGCTACTCGACTTGGTTGCTTCAATAGAAAGATATTAGCTTTATTATTAAAATAACATCGTGGGTGTATATCTTATGTTTTATATACTGCTATTTAAACTGATTTTAGATGTGAAAAAGATAGTGAAGAAAGAAGTGTGTTTGTTTTTGACAATGATAGCAGTAGGACGGGGGGGAACTAGAGAGAGAGAGACAGAGAGAGAACCTAGCAATAGAAAGGACGAATTAATTTCGTATCGAGCTTCATCACACACTGAAAACACGTCTGTAGTTTATTTCCCACCATTTTTTTCTTCCGCATATTTATTCTGACGGCTGTTTTTATAAACTAATTTAATTTTGGTTAGAAAGAAATCCAACGTAATTTTTTTTGATACTTTATTATTATTTTTCCACAACTGCCGGAGCGCTTTTTCAGTTGTCATTATTTTCGAATATCATCTTTTTCATTATTCAGTCAGTTTTATTTAATGAGATTTTAATGTTTTTGGAGGAAGACTTGAAGTGAACGGCTTCATTTGTTATCCACGTTTCTGTTTTGTAATGAGGACTCCTTCCTTAGTTAGTGTCCGTCATGGGCAAATTGTTTTGTTACATCTTAGTTTGCTTGTTCCGCTCTTCTTTGCTAATTACTACTAGTCGTTCGTTATCAAAAGCAACGTGAACATAAGTCACTTTTCATATATCCTGTTTGTTGTGTTTATGACTTGCAAGCTGCCTGCGTTAAAAACATTCGTAAACTCAAGGTTATGTTGACACCACCAAAAAGGGATTAGTTTAATTGTGTAGAGTGTACACTAGGGTTTCTGGTCAGGTCAACACATCCTGTTTTCTTTATGATGTGTTCTCATTTAAATAATAAATAAATAAATTCTGTAAAATAAATGACATTTTTTTTTTTTTTTTTTTTTTGCGGGGGGGTCGACTTGTCTGTGCGTTATGATTTTTATTTGTCTAATTTTGTTGTTTATGAGTAACAACACTTTACTTGAGGAATGTTGAAAGTAGGTTAGCAGAAATCCAGCCATTGGATTTTTAATGGCTTCTTTAACTAATAAACTCCGTTTGCTGATATTCCTAACACAATTGCTAAGAAATAATGAAATGTATAAATGTTTCTAAATTCTAAAGATTTTATTGTTTTCCTCCTCATCACTTCTTTCAAGTTGTCAAAGCCTATTCGTGATGTTATTGTACAAGAAAGTCGATTCCTTACTTGTTGCTCTATTTGTTAACTTTAGATGAGACTTGAAGTCTGTGTTAAGTAATCATAACTAGTAAGTTGTCCACGCAACCTGATTCCAGGAGAAAAATCTATAGATTAACAACTTGTTTTACATCTTTCATCATTTCTTAACAATTCTTCATGGATTTCAAAACAAGTGGTAGAGTCCGGAGTGCTCGTGGTATTTAAAATTGGATTATCTTTTTTCCCTAAATAAAATATAGGAAATGTTTTTCAGTGGAGCTTTTTAATTTTAAATTTGTTTAAATTGGACCAATTTTGCTATTATATTTGGTTAATTCAAAACATTAAAAGAAATTAGCAGTTGACTATGAAGAATTCATTTTAATACTTTCAAACTGTTAGACGTTATTTCTTTTAGTGATTAATACAATAGTGAAAATAACGATTCCACTTAGCGACTGAAAATTTACGGAAGTTATAAGCTTTTCACTTTGTAATCAAAGATTTATGTTGTTTTCATGCTGAGATTGGCAGTACGCAAAATCTATCCCTGCCATTTCTTAATACTGTCTGACAATCATTAACGTGTGGCAGAGAGTTTGTTTATGTTTGAGAACTAGTAGTATTAAGAAGAGGCAGGGATAGTTTTTGCATCGAAATATTTCATTAACGTGTGGCAGGGATAAAAAGTAGTGCCCTGCTAAGATTTTAAATTTGCTTTGTGAATATTGTTGGATGAATTACTTGGACTAATTTTCTCAAAAAATCTTTTTGAATGATACTTAATCTCATATTTATCATAAACTGAAAACGGTTGTTTCAATTTCAGAATACATAATAAAACATTTTTACGTTTTTTTTCCTAGATTTTTGGATATGGGAAACTCTATTTAATGACATGATTTCCTGATTTAAAGTTAATAATGTTTCACTTAATAGACTTGGATCTTCATCAGATTATGTAAAAGGTTGGGTCATTATTTGAACATGTATTGATTTTGACTGCTAGAGTATCCCATCTGTATGGTATATTTAGACTACAAAAATCAATTCAAATATGCTTCTCCCATCAAGATCGACATCAACAAGTTTGAAGATTTGCTGCTTGATACATTGTGTTTCAACTTGAGGATGACTGTAGAGACCAAATGAACATAGACCAATTCTTTCTAGAATTGCTATACATTTAGGTTTTCTGTTAGTGTTATATCTTCGGTTCAATCCATTGTTGATAATGACATTACAGAAATCTTTAGATAATTACAAAAAAAAATGTTTTAACCTGATATTAATGTTCATTATATAAAGAGTATGTTATTTTCCAGCTCATGATTGGTATTTCATTTTTAAAGTTTTTTTAAAAAAATTTTATCAAATGTAAGAAATAACAATCTTAAAAGCATAAAGTTAAAATCTGTTTTACTCTTAAAGCTTGGTTTGCTTTTTTGTAGTTGAAAATACTAGTTAAGACTGCCAAATCTGTTGCAATTTAATTTATATTTAAAATGGTATTCTAGTTTTTATTATGAACTATCATTAAATAATTCAGAAAGTACTAGCAAAATTCATTGATTGCTTTTCAGTGAATGGAAATAAACCAATAAAAATGACATATGGACAACACAGCTCATTTATTATGCAGACAAGGCTTTGCTGACATGAAAATTTAATGAATTTTAGCTTAGAATATTTTTTTTTCATACTGTAATCAAAGATTAAATTATTTATTATAAATCAGATGTGCCTCATCTTGTAAAGTCCATCTAAAAAAAAATAGTGTCTTACTCTTTTTGCTGTTATATTATGTGTTTTTCTTCTACAAACTTTGTTCTCTTTGCACATATTACAAATTTGTAAACTTTACAAAACAAACTTTCAGCTCTTATTTAAATAGTTACCAATTGTACTAATGCTAAGTGGGGTTTTCCACCAGATAAAATCTCCAATACATGAAGTAGGTGAGAATAAGTGGCATTCAAAACCTTTTATTTGCAGGAAGTCTGTCACATTAACTAATGCGATTTTTCTTTTATTACTTTTCCTATCATGTTTGTCCAAGTGTTTTTGACATCTGATTTGACTAACCTGGCATTTTTCCTATTAATGAATACGGAAACAATGATCAGCCATTTAAGCTCATTCTGTGTTAATAGAGATATCTTTTTTTAAAAAAGAGGGGATAACTTGATAGATGGTTTACAAAATTTCCATTTTACACTTTTTTAAATTTTTTTTTTTATTGCTATTCTTAATTCTAGAGTTTTCCCTGCAATGAAAGTTAAAAATTATTGTTGATTGTTTCTTATAGGCATACAGGCATGTTTTGTGTTTAGCATTTTTCTAATGGACAAAAATATTCAGGGAAACTATTTACTACATAAACAATTTCTTTTTAGAATGTAAAATATGCTGTTTACGGTCTCTGTGAGGCAAAACAATTCAAACTACACAAATCGGCTGTAGTTCCATTTCAAAAGTAAGAGCTAACGTGATTTGAAAGATCCACTGATGTGCAAAGAGAACAAGAAAATTTGTAGAAAAAATCTCTGGTAAAATAGCTGCAAAAGAGTAAGAAGACAATATTTTCAGATGGATTTTACCTTAAGAAGGTGAGGCGCAACTGATTTATAATGAAAACCATTATTTAATCTTTGATTACAGTATAAAAAGATTATAACCTAACAAGTCTGGCTGCTCCAGAGTCAAACTCTGCTCCTACTTCTACTTCCTTGCACAATTCCACTATAAATTTGGGCGGTATGTAAGACTGGTGTTTTGACAAAATTCATTAAATTTACATGTCTGCAATGCCTTGTCCACCTAAAAAATGAGTTAAGCTGCTATCTATAGTCATTTTTATTGGTTTATTTCCATTTACTGAAAAGCAATCAATGAATTTTGCTTGTGCTTTCTGAATTATTTAATGATAGTTCATAAAAAATAGAATACCATTTTATACTAACTAATATTTACAACTGCAGAAAAGAAAACCAAGCTTCTAGAGTAAAACAGATTTTAACTTATATTTGAAAGATTATTATGCCATTTGCAGACAAAAAATTGAATGCCCCTTTTATTTATATATATTTTTATTTATTTATTTATATATATATATATATGATTGTGGCCAGGTCTAATTCTAACAAGCCGGTCAGCTCATTTATTAAGAACAGGGGCGATGCGTTGGGCCAGTGAAGCGATCTCATTGGCTATTGCACGACCACAGAGCAAAACTGCCAGTATAAAAAAAAAATGTCATTCCAAATATCACTGTCACAGCATATCAAGACCGAGATGAGTGCCTATTTCTGATCAATTCGGGCCGGGTTACCTGGTGGAGAGAGTATGATCTTGAGAAACCCAAAACCCCCGATTATACCAGGAAAACAACATCACTGAAGACTCCTCTTGGGGCATCTAAGAGATGTATTTTTCTAAAATACATATATATAATCTAGTTATATATATTGTCACATCCACATACAGCGCTGTTTCGTCGTCTTACGACTCATCAGTGTGGCTACTGACTATAAGTGCCTTGGTGCCCCGAGCGAGGATTGAAACCGGATCTCTGGGCCAGCCGTCCGATCTCTTACCAATGCCCCAGTCACCGCGGCGGGTTGTAGATCATTACTTTAGGCATATAAACTCGTATGTCTTTCTGTTTACAAAGAGCGCTCAATTATGATAAAAATCAAGGAATGGATAATTTTATATCTGACAGAATATCAGTGTTAGCGATTGCTAAACAGGCAGCCTAGATCGTAGAAATGAGAGTTGTGCGGGGATCAAACCCGCGTCCACCCTGGAAGCAACCTATACACAATCCTGCTCTTTACCACTGAGCTAACAGTGCTCTCATGGAAAGACAGTGGATTCGATCCCTGCACAGTGCTCATCTCTTTATTCATTTATACAATCTAGGCCAACCATTTAGCAATCGCTAACACTGATGCCAGGTTGATATGGGTTCTCAATTAATAAATGTCTTTATATATATGAAAACAACTTTTAAAAAATGATTTACAGTTAAGAATGTAAGAGTTGGGATTAAATGTGCAGTAAAAATTTTATAATTGCTTTGAATTCAGAAGTAATAGAAAATCATCTATTTAATAACAAAATTTATTACCTTGAATTTTTAGATTACTATTAAAATATATATTTTAGGTACCTTATGTATTTTCCTCAAAAGATTATTAAAATATTTTTGAATAAATAATTTAATCTATATATTTTTATAGTTTAAAGTTGCAAATCTCCATTCAAAACTAATTAGGAAGATTGGAATGCTGTTGTTACCCCATAGTGTACAACTGGTTTGCACACTTATGAAAATACACTATTTTAGTTATTACACTGTTTGGTCCTAGCCAAAATATACTTATAACTATAGCGTTCTTGTAGTTGAATTTTTATATTTCTAGAAAGAATTACAGAAATGAAACTACAAGGACTGTTGAGATTTGCTTTCTTTTTTCTTTTTTCATTTCCTTCATTTTTTTCCCTATTATTGTTATAAATCTTATATGGAAGCCCATGTCCCTTTTTTTGTTTGTTTTTCGTAAATAGTTATGCTAAAGCAAACAGATATATAAAATTAAGTGAATTCTGCTGTGATTTGAATGTCCGACCTGGAGATAAGCAGGCAAATGGTGTATCTGTTAGGCCACCAGTCTGCTACTTGAACCGAGGATGGAATTTACTTACAAATACTAAGACTTTTTATTTTTTTAAAATGTTTTGTAATTACTTGAATTGAGTTCATCTCACCCCATATTCAAGCAGTAGAATAGTGGCCTAATTGATATGTTATTTGCTAGTCTACGGTTGGAGGTTCAAATTACAGCAGGATTCACTTAATGGTTAAATTTTAGTGCCCCAACAGGTCCTCGGTCAGAGAGCATAATGGCCATACATAACTTTTATTTACATACAGTGAATGGTACATTAAGTTTACAGAAGAAAAGCCCAATCTGGCAGTAAGGATGTTATTTTCTTAACTGTTAACCACAATTTAATTGTTCTTACTCTAAGTGACACAATCTTTCCTAATAAAAAGGTGACAATTTCCAGTTATTACTGCATTAGCTATAACAAACAAATTTCAAGGAAAATCTTTTGATAAACCAGTTTTATTCCTCTCGCAGCCAGTATTCAGCCATTACCAATTGTATGTTGGTCTCAGTTGAACAAGAAATTGGACTAACTTAAAAGTACAGATGGAAGATTATGATGGTCAGGTTAAAGTCATGGAATTACACAATTTTATGAAGAATGTTGTCCGCAGAGTATTATTGCAGAACCATTCATTTTTTAATTGGTTTTCCACAAAATACTTGCTGTTTAGTAAATTTTTTTTTTGTGTATCGTATGTTTTTATTTAGTCCAAATAAAAAATTTGACTTAAAAAGTAAATGGTGTTCGCCACACTATTGGTGGTCATGAAAATGCTCTTTGACACTAAAAGGTTGGGGACCCCTGAGCTGGAAAATGATTTCAAGAAAAGAGTGGGAACCCTGTATAATTATACTATATACAGTGAACTCTCGTTAAACCAGATATCTGATAAAACTGACAGAATCTGTGTTAAGAGCAGGGTTGCCAGATTAGTTTCCTCAAAATCTTCTAAAAATCGGACATTAACAGCAGCGCCCCCTATTGTAAACTTTTACCCAAGATTAAATTATGCACAATTAATCATTCCACATAACTGCACAACATTATAAATCCAAGGGGTGACTGTTAATATCACGTTTCACAAATTATGCATCTGGACTCGAGATTTATTAACAGTTAATCTCACCTTCTTCGATCATAATTGGAAACTTTCATTCACAGAATCATCCTTTTTTTTCTTCTTTTTAAACAAATATAGACAATATATCTTGTAGAAATTGAAAAACTAAAATGAAAATTAAGTGCACTAATTATTTTTTCTGACTTAAACAATGAAGGCACTTTCCAGGAAAATTCTGGCTATTTTGATATTAATGTATTCTTGCAATAAGATCAGTTTTTATAATTTGAATGTATCAACCTTTCTATATTTCTACTTTGAGATGAAACAAAAATTAATAATTAAATATAATTAATGGACCTAAATTATAGTTTTCTGAAGGATGGTTTGTATACAGAGCTTTGGGTTTTGGAAATATCAATCTGAATTTATGTGGGGCCTTAAATTGGACAATGTTGGATGTCCATATTAACTTTTAATCAGGACATACAGGGCTAAAAGTGGACACAATGTCCTAAATCAGACACATCTGGCAACTCTGGAGTCACCATCCATGTCAGCTACAGAGAACAGTGTTTGCTTCTGGAAGTGTCCGTTAGATTAGTAACTGGACCACTTCAGAATTGCTACTACAATTACATCCTCACATTTAGAAGAAACAAACTTTAGGTATTTTCAGAGGAGTCTAATCTTAATTAATTAGACCTGAACTAATTAACCTTGTTATGTTAAATAATTTAATAAAATATATATGTTATATGATGTATCATGTACAGTGTATATACTTTCCAATACTGTATAAGTATACAGTATTAACCCCTGCTATCGGTTAACTCAGACAATTGGCTAAAACAGATCCCCCCCCCTCCCAGTCTGTTTTAACGAGTGTTCACTGTATGTATATTTGAGTTTATTTGAACGTTAATATCTTATCAATATGTTGTATATTTGTACTTTTTGGAACCTTTGTATGAGTTTTTGGAGTGTTACCTCGAAAATAAATCTACCCAATTTTAGCCATTTTAAAACAGTCATTTAGCCATTCAAAAATGGCCGTCCCTGATGCGTTACCTTTATTGGTTTTGTCAGTATGTTTGTGAGTTTTTATTGGACTTCTTTTTTGATTTGATAATGAACTGAACATTATATAGGTAGTAAAAACATCAGTGAATCAATATATTGTTAATCACAATGATTAAAATTTTGGTGCTAGATACATAAAACTTTATCAGCTGTAACTATCTGAAACACTCTGTGTTTGCAATAGAAGTTCAGATGTATTTGAAGATGTGCTTTTAAAAAGATTGCGAAACCTATTTCTCTATTTTATAAGTATGGTTTTTGGCTTTCTGTATTCATTTTCTAATTTTTCAAAGATGAGACAAACTCTCTGGTAGATGGTGAAATGCAATAAGAGCACCATTTTTGGAAAATTAAGTGGCAAGAATCTTTTTACCTTACAATTCATTCCCGACTGCATATTCAGAGATTTTAAATCATTTTAAGATTGAGCCATTTTTTGTAATTGACCCATCATTCTGTGGGTATATCTTGCAGATAAGTCCTTGTATTTCAAGTTTTCTTATACATCAGTTAAAGTATTTAACAAGAAAAGAGTATGCTTAAAAACTTATTTTTTTACGTTTACTTGGAATTAAAGATTGGCTTAAGATTCATTTCCTTTTTCTAGACATTGTTTCATTAACTAAGGGAATATTTCTCTTAATTCACAACAATATGATGCCTATTTAAAAAAAATATATGCTTTTATATGAATGTCATTGAATAATATGGCACAGTTTGCTTTTATTGTAAATATTGATTTTTAATTTATTTCTATCTGAATCATAACAAAAATGTTCAGTAAGGTATTTTGAACCTGATAAATTTAGTTTTGGGGATATCAGCATTTTGAAAACATGTAAATTTGTCAATATTTTCTAGCAGAATTATTAACCTTTATGAGTTTAAAAATTATCCCTGATGAAATTTTTATTTATTTATGAAAACAAGCTATACTTGCTTCCAGTCTCTAACACAAATTAGGTATTAGAATAATTGGATAATTTTATCTCTATGTAATTCCTCGCATAACTGCACTCATAAATATTTTTTTATGAAAAATTATCGAAATTAAAATTGATGGCTGATTTAGGAAGTTATTTGCCAACCCATTACTAATTCCACTTGTCTTGACAGTTTTTAGTTCAATTAAAAATGTTAAGAACACTAATTATAACTAACAACAAAAAATGCCAGCAACAATAAAATGTTAATGAGAACACCAAAAATAACAGCCCTAATGAAATGTTAGCTCTTATTTTTAGCAATTGACAAATATTTGAATAGATGAGCCAGGATTTGTCCTGGTCTGAAGCCATTTTATTGGATCCCAACTCTAATAGAATACATGATTTTTGGCAAATGGAGGAATGCTAAGGAAACAAACAGGCAAACTGATAATGGACAGAAATATTGAAACTAATCATTAATTCAAAATTACTATGAATTAGCTTTTCTTGTGTATTTTCAAGTATTTATAAATTTCAGTTGTTTATATTTCTTCATAACATCAAAAGATATTGTTATGATTCCTTGCTACTTACGATTGCTACTCCAGCTTCAAATCCAGAATAAGTTTAAAACTTTGTACATATTTTTTTCAGTCTACAATCATCTCATGAGTCTGTTGTTATTTCAAAAGTCAAGTTATTCAATCTATCAGAAAGAAAGGTGGGTAGTGTGCTCATCTTACAAGCCATTGGTAGTGAGCTCATGCCCCAGTTGCTACTCTATAAATATGACCTTATTATATGAAGGCATAAGAAACATAGCTACACTAAATCACTGCTTTTCCTTTCTTATGTGTAAGAGATATTTCTTATACTTTTACCAAAATCTAATAGAAGCAAAAATAGTCAAAACTATAACTTCTCCTTAATAAATTTGAATTAATCTATCAGATTTCACTTGCAACAAGTCTGGTTAGTCAATAGAAACCGTCACGTGACCAACTAACTGATATAGTAAGCTTGTTTGTGTGATTGCGCATGCACTACAATCACAGTATTGTTCCTCTATGTATTTTTATTCCGCTTATTTTTGGCACCACTTCTACGTTTTTTGAGATATCAATGCTAATTTGTGCGTCTTCATGCCACGTATTCTGCTTACATACAGTTTTGAAAAAAGTTAATTTTTAAGGTTTTAGAGGGGGTTCTATTTACAATGTAACTATAATGTTAAACTGGACCCTTTCTTTCCGCCATTCATACAGTTTCGAAGTATTCTTTACGTAAAGTTTTAAAAAAATCTTTTTCTGCTTTCATTAAGGTTTGCCTGCTACACTGCAGTGCAATCATACTTGCATTTCCTTCAGGAAATGCAGACTCTAGTTATATTTGATTGCTTTTTTAGCAAACATTTAATAATAAAAATTTAAATTTTTGTAATAAATAATTTTCACTCCATTGTTTGTTCCTGCAAACTGTAAATTATCAAAATGAAATACAGAAGTAAATTAATTCGCTAAAATAATTTTAATTTTTGGATCTCAATAAATTGTTTTAATTCCATAGTTTGTTTCTGTTAGACCTTGTGTTGATGCGCTGAATTATCCTTGCACGTAACATTGTGCACCAAGTAGTAAGCCTTCAGTTGTCAGTGCTCTGTAGTCTTGTGCACAGAAGCCGATGAACCCTATAATTCATCAATGACTTACTAAGTGTATTTCTCACATTATTCTATTGATGAGAAATTGTAGATTAATTGTGTTGCGTTGGAAAATGTCATGAATCTTTTTCTGCTTTTATTTAGTGTAATTGTCAGCTTGAACACAAATGTCAAAGGACACTTCAATGATTGTTATAACTCAATCAAATGTCAGAAACTATAATCTTGAGAAATAACAAAAAATGTCTGATTATATACTCTTTTTCATAATTGGGCAAATATAAACTGCTTAATCAATGTTTATTCATTGATGTAAATCCACTCATTACAACACAACAAGCAAATTAGATGCTAATTATGATTATTCTTCCATACTATAATTTGCACTTTTTGAAATTGTCATTAATAACAGAATTGATAAACTATGAAATGATGACCTAAAGATGAATGTGAAAATAGACATTTACATGATGTGTATGTGTGTGGAAAATGTTTCATTGTGTAGAATCTGAGAGTATAGAGCAGCAGTCTCCAAGGTATGAGGGCCACATTGTATATTTTACACATTTTCAGCGGCCAAAGAAAGATCTGTTATGAATGAATAAGTTTTATTTGGCTCTTTTTTGTAATGAGCGTGATGTGATTCAGAACAAAAGGGAAATGTAACAATGGCAAAGAAACGATGCTGTGCATAGATGGAGAAATATAAAGAGTAAAAATGTCAAACATTAGCAAATGCTCTGTCAAAATAATCAATTACTTAACTTCTCATGTCAACTTAAGGCTGGTTGGGGAAAAACTAAGGGAAATAATTAGTTTAAATATTTCAAGTTCACCCCCCCCACACACACACACTCACACACAGATGCACTCTAAAATCTTGTGGCAGCCATATGTTGTCAGCGGGCATATTTTGTAGAACTCTGGTATAGAGCATTGTGTTAGATATGATATAATTTATTTAATTACATGATACTGGATCGAAGAGACTCCTTTACAGATAATTCATAAAAATCCGCTTGGGTCTGTTCCAATAAAGAATCAAACTATGAATGCATTATCCATTTTATATATAGAGATAGATAGAGATATAGATATAGATAGATAGATAGATAGAGATATAGATAGATCTTGATATCTTATCTTATCATGCAAATCTTTAAGTATATCCAGATGAAATTCATAATGTGGTGTGATTTTTAAAAATTATTATCTAAGTTATTTTATGTCAAATAGTTCTTGTAAATATTTAATATTTACCTAAAATATTTGGGTTATATTTTTTGTTGCTATGATGTTATTAGTGATTATTATAGTTAGGTATTTCCCTTAACACTAGAATTGTCAAAAGCCACAAATTATTTACTTGCCCAGATGTTTTATTTAATTGATTTTCTGTATATTTGACTAAATATTTCTCAAAAGTAACTTAAATTATTGAACATTTTTTAAAATAGCACTTCAAACAGACAGACTTTCACCAATTATTATTTGGAAGAAAATGATTGTAATTAAGTTGTGTGTGATATATATGGACACAATAAAAGTCGTATTGAATTACACTGCTGTTTTCATGTGACTTTTTCGTGCTCTCTTTAACATCCAAGATTTAGACAGTTTGACTTTAGAACTTGTTTTTATGAATACGATTCATGGGCACAGGTTATTTCAGCTATATAGCACCCAGACTTTGGTATCAATTACCCTTTGACATCAAGAGCATAAACAAGTTGCATTTTTTTTAAATATTGACCATACATTGATACTCTTTTATAACTGGCCTTTTATTTTACTGCAATGGTTACACAGGTTTTCAAGAGCTTTTGTCCAGTGGGTACTTGAGTATTGAGGTTCCCGAGAAAGGGCGCTTTGTATAAATGTATATATTATTTTTTTTATTATTATTATTATAATCTTGAAACATCAATGCCTTTAGCATTACATGTGACACTTGATTTTAATTACTCTAAATAAAAACAACTTGAATTTTATTACAGAAATTCAAATACTAATTACTTTAGTTTTTGTGAAATGGACACTTTTCCGAGGGGGATTATATATTTTGATATTAGGATATTCTGATTTTTCATGTTAACCAAACCATTTAACTGTCTGTGTGAATGAGTAAAAATGCAGAATGAATTATATAAAAGTTTCTCTTTTTTTAAAACACCTAACAAGAAACTCAATTTGGATATCCCATTCCTGTATTTCTGTTCATTTATTTCTTGAACACAAATTAAAAGTTTGTCAGTTTCTATTGTTTTTTGGGTTATTTTTCTTATTTCTTCTGTCTACACCATGAACAAGAAAGGAAGTTAAAAAAAAAAAAACTTGCATTTCTTTTTTTTTTTTTTTTCTCCTTCTTGTTTTTTTGTTATATATGCCATGAAAAGAAACACCCCAATACATCAATTCTGATTTGTTGCTATCATACTGTACCTTGTTGTCTCTTCACATATCTTTCATTCTTTTTTACAAGCTCTTCCTCAACTACAGTAGTATGTCAGTATAGTCACTGTTTATTATCTGTTAAATCTACCTAATTGTTGTATTGCTATGGGCACTATCATTACAATTCAAAAGATAATGTAAATTAATTTGAAAACTGACATGTGGTTTATTTTCCTGTATTCTCAAAAACTTATTTACATTTGTAGAAAAATACATTCCTATAGAATGGCTTTAATCAGTATAGAATTTGAAAATGTAAAAAGAAAAAAAAAACATTTCTTTTAATGTTGTCATCCTTATTTTTTAATGTACTCTGTTAGCTTTAAACTATAGGAATTAATCTCAAGGAAGAGGTTGACTACATAATATAATCTCTATACCTCTCTCTATATTCATCATTCAAATGATCAAAAATCAGAGGATTGAATATGATTTTATTGTTTAGTTATTTTACTCTGTTGAGTGATAAGCTCACTCTGTGAACAGTAGTGAGTGCTTTTAAGCTGACTACTGAATCCTGGAAATAATAAAAGCAAGTTTCTGGTGAAATCGCTTGATCAAATTACACATTGACAAAGGCCAACAGTCTGGATTGCTGCTGAACTCTTCTTTGGAGATCAATCTATACAGGAGGACAAAGAGCCAGGTGATAATTTTCATAAGCTGGAAATAAAGTAAATAGAACAAAAATGGAGGTCTTATGTTATGTTACCTTTAGCCATAACACAATGTTAAGTGTCACAATTTATAATATATTAATGCTCAATCTTGGACAAAATTGATGTAAGAATTTTTCCTCATGTTTTCTTTGTTTGAATTTTCATCAATCATTGATAATGAATATTCCACTAGAGCTTAATTTTGTGTCTTGTTTCCTCTGTATGTAATATAGTCAACGATCAAGAAACAGAAATCTATCACTCATCCTAACTTGTGTAGCTGCTGCTTGCATTCATATTTCATTTAACCTCAGTTATTGGTATTTGTATTCTTGAATTTTGTGTTCAAAATGTTAACATAATTAGATAAATTACAGTAGGTAGCTGACTTATAAGTGATTGTCTTGTGTATTTATAATTTGATCTTCTCTTTGATTTAACTTACAAATCCCAGATTGATTGTCTTTTATTTCACTTTGATCACTTTTTGTATAGTAACATCTAATACCAAATCAATGAATGAATAGAATGACATCAGTTTTAAATTGAAGGTTTGCAGTGCTGTTTTGATTTTGTCATTTCCGAAAAACTATTATTCAAAGATTTCTGCATGGAGTGGAAATGGTGGTAATTGGAGAGGGGAAGCCTGTAGGCTGGGTTCACTGGAATTTTCCAACCAAATTGCAACAGGTTTTCATAAGCAAAGTGTGCTCTGCCATTGTTGGCAGATTTTGTTCAGTTGTCAGCATTTTTTAGTGATTACATCAGCCACACTTTGCACTTACATACAGTATATTCCTGTAATGATAACCTTGTTTGGATCAAGCTGTTCCCAGTAAATGTTGCCAGGAACCCCTTTCATCACCTGTGATGTCCAGCCATGCAGGCACATGCTTTAGAGGAATGAAAGATGTGCATATGTCCACACAATTTTAGTTATCTGTCAAGAATGTAGCACACAGTTACTAAGTTAAGATTTGCCAATTGCAGCAAGATGGTGGATTGAGTGCATTTCTTGATTGGTCAGCTATGGTTTCACTTCCATAATCTGGAAGAGTTGTTCCAGCTCCATTGGTCCATGCACTTGTCCCATCTCTTGAATTCAAAACACATTGAAATTTAGCTATTGTACAGCTGATGGTTCCTTCTCTGAATGCCTGGTTGATTTGGAAATGAGGCCCACTTTCAACATGTTCTCAATTCTGTGCAAAATCTTTTTTTTTCTGACATTGTGCTTGCTTTGAGTTGTGATGCAAGTGAAACTGATCCTTGTAAAGGCTAAGTGTGACCTTGAATTGAAGTGGTTCACAAACATTCTATGCCTGGTACTTCTATAACTTTTTCTAGTATGTATCTTCAAATATTGACTGCTCTTTTGTATGTAATTAAATGCTTATATTATTTATCTAAATATATATTCCTTGCTTGTATTTTTCTTTCGTGTATTCTACAGTTATATTTGACTGAGGCTATATCAAAACAGTCCTAAAAATAACATACATACTTACATTTCAAAGAACACTATGAACATTACATTAGTATTTCTAGAGTCAGATGATCATTTAAGATTGAATATGAATTTCTCTCCAAACTGACAATTCTTCATTTCAATCGTGACCCAAACTATTCAATTTCCACAAAGAAATATTTATCAGAGAATTTATCTTCCCAGCAAACTGTTAAGAACAAGTACACATTTGTGTCAAAAGTTGTGAATTGTAAACATACTTTTTATTTTATTTTATTTA
>VCCN01004369.1:2101278-2140838 GCA_006491835.1 Architeuthis dux
GCTTGTTTTTATCTATCAGCTATTCTTTAGCATAGCAAAATGCAACCACTTAATCTGAGGCATATTTTTTAGCAGTATTTTTTAAATCTATCTTGGTTTTAAGTTTTAGAAGGTTGTAATTTATTGAGCAATTATATTTTTGTTCATCAAAAATAAACTACATTTATTGTGAATTTTAATGTAGTAGTTTTTAATTTGTTGTTTAAGAAATTGCATTAGAATCAGATTATTTCTATCCTGTTTTCTGTGTGCTGTATAAGTCCCTTGAAATACCAGGCTGCATATTGATATTACTGTTGCCTACTTGAGATACATGCCCTACATTTTTAGATTTGCATCAATATCTAACCCTCTCATGCACTATTCGATTCACCAAGTTCTAAAGGAATCTTCTACTGGTAAAGAGAGCAGGGAAATAGATCTTTGTTTGATAGCTCAATGCAATCAATTACTTTTTATTGACGCTATAAAAAAATCAAATTAAGTCTCCACATTATCTTCTTTCTTTTTTTTAGTTAGTTTTTTCCAATTTGAACTTAGTTGGTGCTTTTCTTCTTGTTTCTCTTGAATATATTTACATCTCTATTTTAATGTTCTTGAAATCCTTTCACTAATTAATGTCTGTATCTTAATTCTTTTTCAATAGAAAACTAATTTTTAATAAATTTTACTGTGTATTACAGTTAGGTTTGAGAGGAAATGAAAATGTGATCAATCGTTTCTTTTTATATTTACCTTTTGTAAAATGACCAGTTGTGTTGAAAAAGCGTGGTTAGAAATTTATAGTTTTTATGAGGTGTTCTAGTTCCTCTATCTGTTTGTCAAATTTTGAAAATTAACCTGTTATTTTATGTACCTGTTGGAAACCCGTTTCAGAAATTTGGCCCATTATTTGAATAACAATTGAATGGGTAGTGTTGGGTGTTGCAATGAAATTAGTACAGAAAAATGTAATGTTTACTTCCTTTCCTAATTAATAATTATAAAAATACTTTTAAGTTTGAAATTTAAAGAGAAATTAATTTTTTACCTGATTTGAGAGTAATCAAATCAACAACTTGGAGCATTTTATGTGAATTATATAAATTGATTTTAGGCTCAACAATTCAAATTTTAACATCTTTATCAATTACCTTGAGTTGTGCAGATGTAACCATGTATATATTTTGTTTGAATATTCTTGAGTACGTGACTAAAATGTTATTGTTTGTCAAAAACTAGACCAGGAATTCCTGCTGTTCATTCTAAAACACTCTTAAAATTCCATTTTGTGCTTTTGTTTAAAATATTTTCAGATTTTAGTTTTAATTTTTGAAAACTACACAGCACTTATATGGCTTTGCCCAGTTACACTTTTGTAATATCTCTGAATAATCAATTGGTTTACTATAAACACATAAATTAATTTCTGATTTGTCAATTTTTTTTTTTTTTTTCCGAACTTATTCAACAGTAGCCTTTTTAAGTGACATATTATCTATCTTTATTTCATTTCTCTTAATTTCCTTGTATATATTTTGTGAAATCTTCCTTTTTATAGCAGTTTTAATGAAAATGTTTCTATCGTATATGCCAGTATATGAAACGGACATTTACATACTTATAAAATCTACATTTGTAACATGAATTTAATTTGTTATAGAGTTTATTATTATCAAATATAAAATCGAATTCGAATGTTGTGAAAGAAAGTCTTAACAATTATTTTATAAATGCAATTTTCAAGTTGTTCCACATGAAATTGCTTATTTTGTTTTTAAGCTTGACCGTTTAACAGTTTTTCATAAAAACAATAACATTTTAGATTATTTTATTTTTTAATGATAAAATTATTTGATTATTCAGTAAAACTACATTTAATTTCATTACTTTTTACTACATTTTGTAGGCAAATATAGAAAGCAGACAACTTGAGATTTTATACTTGTATAATTTCGAGCCTCATCATAAGAGCGGAAACTAAGGAATATAAATTCTGCATTTGGGGACAATGTTTTTAGGAATAAATAGTAAGATTTATTGAATTCACAGATTAAGTAATGTTTTATTTTCTTTCAACCTGATCACAATTATAATAATGTGGATTTCATAACAGTTGATTATTTTATTTATTTTCAGTTTATTCATTCCTAAATCTATCATTTTTTCTTAAATATAACTGCCGTACATAAAAATGTCTTGTTATAATCATATTTTCTACATTTCTAACATTTAAAAAAAAAATGATATATTCTCTTCATTTTTATATACTTGCAAATAGTTTGCCATAGCCTTTTTAACTATCTGTTTAGTTGTATTACATGAAAAATGTTATACTACCATCAGTTAGACAATTTATGTTTATATGATAGACACAGAATCTCACAACTGCTGTATGGTGAAGCATTATAATTGTTAGTTCATCTCTTAGGGGTGAGTGAATGCACAAAAGATGTATCTGTCTTTAACATTCTTCATAACTGCTGTTTATATTAACACTGCATATAAACATACCTCAATACTTCTTAACTGATCTGTGTCTGTGTGTGTGTGTGTATATTTACTACTTAGAAGTTAATTATTGGTCATTAGTATAATAATATGAAACAATAATCTATTGATTTATTTGAAAAAGTAAAGATATGGTTTGTTACTATCTAATATATTCTTTCTAAGAATGTTTCAACGTCTTGCAGATCTTTTAATTGATTTTTCAGACAGCCTATTAACATAAAATGGTAGACCTACATTTCAATCATTATTAATATTTTTGGCTATGATCATATTTGTCTTTATTTTTTTTATATATAAGATTTTGTCTTTTTATTCATTTTTAAATTGTCAGGTGACAATTTCTTACACCATTTATCCTTTATTGTTTGCAATTCGCAGAGAAATTTGGCACAGCTATATCCAAGCCATTATAATAGCTCTGTCACTTGAATATATCTGTTGCTCTCTTAATGTTCTTATATCAGTAAGCTGTAGACAGATTTTCCTGCTGCTATCAAAGCCACTTTTCACATTGTGAAAACAGTGGCACACTTAATCAAACTGACTGCTCATCTGTGCTATTAAAACATGTTTCTTCTCTTTGATGCCATTCACTTTTGATCAACAACCTTAATCATTTTGACATAACATTCTCCTCCTCACTTGCTTGCCTACCATCCAGTCTTACTTTCATTCTGCTCTCTCTGATGTATTTATAACTTGACTGTTTATCAATTTGTCTGCTGCCCTGTAGATCACCAAAGTGCAAAACATTGATTTTGTTGTATGTTCAACATTTTTCAATTAATTTCTTCAATTGATGTGAAATATTTACCACCTTAGTCTGTTTTACATTTTTATAAGAATTCCATTAAAAACAAATGGTCATAGTGTGTGTGTGTGTGTGGGGGGGGGTTGTCCATAGTTAACTTAGTTGTACAGTCTAGCATTTTTCTCTTCATTTTTGCAGTTTAGAAATGGTTTATTATTACATTTCTTCTTCAATAATGTTTAGTCATTGAATAATTGGTAATCTTTAGACAATCTGCTGCAAATGTTTATCTGATACGTCTTCATCTACCTGTTTTAAAGTTCTTTTTATCTTTAATTTTATAAAACATTTTTGTCTTCTCAGAGAAGAAATGTAACTTACCAAATTGCTAAGAAGTCATGAAACAGTAAACATTTGCTATTCATGCTACTTATTTAGATAACCTGTCAGTTTTAATAATTAACTGTTGACTTGCATATTATTCTCTTTAAAAATGGATTGCTGAAGTTTTTACCATTTGTTAAATCACAAGTAATGCTGATGTAAAATTTATCATTGAAGAAACAATTCTTTAAGCTTTTTCCCGTGCTCTGGAGTTTTTAATTTCTGTATTTTTTTTCCCATAATTTTCATTATTTTATACCCTTTTGAAATAGTATCAGCAATAGACTTTTAACTAATTTTAATAAATGACATCATTTAAGATCTAACAGAAATCATGATAAATATTAACTTTTAATAATTCTGTTCAAAGGGAATATTATTTTCTTATAGTTTAGTTGTATTTTATAGTTTTGCAATACATTTATATTTTGTTGTTGCACAGAATTTTTTCGTTTTCATCTTATAGTTTAGTTGTATTTTATAGTTTTGCAATACATTTATATTTTGTTGTTGCACAGAATTTTTCGTTTTCATCTAGAGGCATTTTTTACAGATGGGAGAAGATAAATGTTTTGCTTTTTGGAGTAGTGTAGAGGTTTCTATTTGAATGAAGCTGTGTTGTTGAAAAATGAGATACCAATTTAGGATACTTAATCTTTGAGATAATGCTGAAGTATGCTTAAAATGTGTTGGCAATATTATTTTGAATCTATGGTTAGCAAGTTTCTGTCACTTAGTTTTGATGTGAGTCTATGTGCATGTACACACTTATTAAATATCTACTTTATTCTATTTTTATCCTTGTGAAGGTGTTTAATTGTTCTGTAATATTTTAAAAGTATCTTTTGGGGTTTAAATTTATTCTTTTTATTATTTACATGCAAGTAAGGTAATTGGTGTTCTGTCCCGCTTATTAGTCTTGTACAGCTTTATTGTTTCTGATCTTAAGTAACTTGTTTAGTATAGCAAAAGAATAAAATCTCTTTTTCTTCAAGCAATTGTCTTTTTTACTTTTAAAAAATAAAATGTTTTTAAACCATAAGATAAAAGCAAAGCATAATAGAACAAATTCATGAACATCAGAATTTTATTTCTCATCTCATTTATTTATTTTTCCAGAGCTAAGAAACAGAATTGTCATTGAGATAAAATGTTTTTCAATTAAGTTACTTCACAAATGTACATATCCATTAAATTATTTTCTGGGAAGTAGCGAGTGGAATGAAGTGGTTGAAACTTAATGGAAGTGCTTATCTATATGCAGTCTTTTAAGATCATGCCTTTGTAGTTGGATTGACAAATTGAATCTAATTTCTCTTAATGCTTTAAAATAAAGAATACTCACACACTTTAACACATGTGTGACTTTGCTGGGAAATTGGAATTGTTTTTAACAATGCTCTTGAGGATTTTTCTCTTCAGAGAAGGAAATCATCATATTGGCTTCATGTGGAAGTGATAAGTTTTTAAATCTTTTAGTTTTGATTGAATTCCAGTCACCATGTATCCATATACACTGCAAGAATGGGTTGGCTTATTTATCTTATAATATCAGGCCTGCAGAATGTTGATACTGTAAGCAAAACTTCACTCCCTGTTTACATTAAGTGCCTGTGAAATATTATGTTACTTGCCTAAGTTTATGTGTCTGTACTCCAGCGATTTATTTATTTATTTTTTCATTTATTCACACATTTAAATACTCCAAGTATTTTTAAAAAATCAAAGAATAAAATTTCTTTCTTCTATATCTGATTTTAAATTGGTGAAAAAATAGACTAAAACGATTAAATGGATATTGGTGATGGTAAATCTTATTTAGGTTTTCACTATTATGTATTTCGATTATCAAAGGGTGAAAAATCTTCTTTTTTTTTTCTGCTAGTTCTTCAAACAACTGTTTGGTAACTTGATGCGGGTTTAAGTGAAGGTCATCATGACCTCAGCCAGTATTTCTCATTCTGTATTCATTAAATCCTTGTAAAATCCACATGCCTTCAAGTACAAATATCTATGCTATTATTTTTAGGAGTTTTTCCTAACTTTCTTCTCAATAAGTTCAAGTCCTTTATTTCTGTGGAATATCTGTTCATATTATATCTTGTCTCAACAATATTTTTAATATATAACTCAAGTTTTGTGTTGAATGTGTATTTATTTTCCTTTTTAGAATTCAATTTAATTACCTTTTTCATTTATGTATTTACAGGAAAAGCAACTGACAGTACAAGTCTTCTGACAGACATGATCAAGGTGAGTATATTTTTGCTGGATTAATTTCAAACTCAGTCAGCATTTTATGACAAACCTGACAGATTTCAGCTTTATTTAAATAGACAAATGGCTTAATTCTCTCACTTCATCATTTATACTGCTCTATTAAGAATAAAACAAATAGTTCCCTACTGAATTGGAACTTACAAAACTTCATGATATTTTGCTTTCTTTCCGTTTTGATTTTTTAAGCATTAACAAGTTTGACACCGAAATCATTAAGACAAATTTAGGAAACAGGCTGTAGATTTTCTAGATTTACTTACAGCCAAAGTTTTAGTTGATTTTAATTATAATTTATTTACCTTTTATTCGTTTAAACCTAGTATAATAACAAACAACTTGTATTTTAGCTATTTTCAGAAATGACATTTTTAACACATTGTAGTAAAGTGAAGTTTTATCTTCAGTCTTTGTAGGTGTCATGACAAAACAAGGGAGATCACCTAAACTTTTAAATGTATCTACCATATTTGTTGGCATATAAGATGTACATTTAATTTTTTTTAAATATGCATATATTACACTGCTTCCAATGCGCTGGTATTATAACTAGAAACTGTCTACTGAAGTTTGAAATGGACAGCTGTGGGGTTTAGATGAGTCTCAATGAGCGATAGTGCCTTAACCCATAAGAACTCAGACTCATTTCTACTTGAAGGAACATTATGTGGGATTCTGGGTAGGCAAATTGACACAGTCACATGACTGCACCAGGATGTTCAGTAGATGTCACTTAGTATACTTCATGATTTAAAATCAAGGATAAAATATAATATTTAGCAGATCAATTAAATTGTATGTGACACCGGTGTCACAGTGGGTTCTTATGGGTTAAATGCCCTTGTAAATCATGCGACTTATAGGCTAGCAAATTATGGTAATTTAAACCTGAAAATAATAATTAGAAGATAGTACTTCATGTTGTGTTCTACAGGCTGTTATTGTTATATATAATTGAGCCTCATTTTTTTCCTAAAATACTTGGTCTCTTAAAAGTGACGTATTCCACTGTTGAGCCAATTAACTTTATAAATAACTTTTTTATGTTTCATCACTGATTCTGTTTTCTTTGAAAATATTTGAAATGCTTTAGATTTCTATACAAAACTTTCATTTAGATGTCATCTATTGACCCATGCAGATAATTCGGAAATATTTTTGTTATAATTGTTTTCTTTTTTAGAATTCTCAGATGAATATGTCTCTTTTGGTACTCACTACCTCCAATCACTTCCAGGTGTGGCTAGAGACCATGCATGGCTATTCAGGATTATTTGTTGCCCCTTTCCAACTTGAGAGGAAACTTTTGCCATTGATTATTTATGATTTGTCATCAACGATTTTTATAAGATGTGGAACAGAACTGTTTTGGCACATTTTTATAAGAATCCTATTTTATTTATGATTTGTCATCAACAATGTTTATAAGATGTGGAACAGAACTGTTCTGGCACATTTTTATAAGGATCCTATTTTATTTCTGTTAATATTAGGCAATTTCTTTCTTAACATTTGAAAAATGTTTGTTGAGTAAGTTTAGTGTAGAGATAAGATAATTCTTTGAGATTCTATGTGCATTTTGTTTCAGTAATTCCATTTTAAAATCTCCTCTGTTCTAAATATCTTATCATTTATCCCTTATCCAAGTTTACTCCTATGAACAGGTTTGGCTTCCTAGGAGAGTGAAAGGAATCACTTGAATTTTGTCATTTTAATTTTTTGAAAATTAATTGTATAAGTAATATAAATATTTAATTTTTTTTTTTTTTTTTTTTTTTTTTTGACAACCAAATGATAATTGAAAAATTTCAGCTGCAAATACTTAATGAGGTTTGTTTAAAAGAAATATACATTGAAAATCTCATGTTGATAATGTCTTACAGGCTCCACTGAGAATATGATAATCAAGAATGAAGAATTTCTTTCCTCACCTGAAGATTGTCAGGCAAATTGTGACAAAGTATTAAAATAAATTTAATAATACCAAACCTAGAGACATTTCTTCTTTCTCCCCACAGATGACTATGTGAAGGCGTGTCTTCAAATTATGCCTTGTTTAATAGTGGATAAAACTTGATGGGTGAGTCAACAAGCTCATAACTTGCTTCGTCATTTGTCCACTGCCAAAATATGAAGTCACAACTGTTATTCTAATATGCATGCCTCCTGACTAACTATTAAGAGTTCAGATTTAAAAAAATGAAAATTGAATTTTTTTTTTCTATCCCAGGTAGAGATAAAAAAAAACATTTCTACTAATTATTGGCTGTAACTGCACATATAAAGTATACAAAATGTGGATTGTTTTAATTTACTATACCTTACTGCATGTACATGTGCACATATCAGGGAATATGTTGTAGATATTCTGTAATCTATCAAATTATTTCATTATGAATAAACATTTTAATGCTATTAATATTGTTTTAGCTATGTATATTAACAAAGTTTGTATTTTTTTTTTTAGAAATTTGCCAAATCTTTGTTAATATATTTCAAAATATTATTAATGTTAATTTTTTAGATAATTCTCTTGTATTTTTACATCATAAAGATACATTGTGCTCAGCAGTGAAAAATCAAGTATTAACTTTTCAAGAAACCAGTAGTGGTAGTTTACAGCACGTAAGCATTGATGGAACAACCTGTAATTTTATAGGTGATCCTCGTATTTACTTGTGTATAATGCAAAAAATCTAATATAAAAGCTCATGGTCAAAATAAGGGGGTAGCATTATACTCAAGTATGAAAAGAATGGTAACATAATATATTACTGATTTTTAGCTACAAAAATTATATTCGAGATCACATTGTACTCTAGTAAATACAGTAATTGTTTCTGGTTTTATAAAATGCTTAACCTTTAATGTTCAGTATTAAAATTAATTTCGGTGGATGTGTTTATTAATTATTTTCTTCTTGGTTTTTGTATGACATTAGTTTTTAATGTTATTCAAAATGAAAATTGACATTCTTCTTTCCAATATAGTGTTATCTGAGAATGACTTTTTCATTTTGAAATGTGTGCCCTAGTAATTTTTAGTTTCCGACTTATATTTTTCAAAGACCACATTTTGTATTCTAAATATGTGCAAACTTGAATTTTAGCAAAATGGAAAGATCTTTGTATTTCTGCTGTCAGAATATTTCTTCTCTATATCTATGTTTTGCTGAAATCTTTCAGTTCTATGAGATATTTTGAACTTTCTATGAACTGAGCATGGGCAGCTGTCTTTGGTTTACCAGTCTTTGTTGTTTATACTCATTACACTCCTGTGAAATTATATATTTTGCATGTTGTTGGTTGTTGGCTGAAGATGTCCTGTCTTTAGTACTTAAAAAATATTGTCTTGTTTGTTTTTTTTTTTTATTCATGCATTTTACTTGAAATTGAATGTATAAAAAAAGTTTTTCTATAGTTTTGAGAAGTGTCATTAACATTCAAATAGTTCTTCAGACGATTGAACTCCTTCTTGGTGTTTGTGTTGTTAACACAACATTTCAGCCGATCCATTCTTCAGCCTTTTTCAGGTGTAATATCCGAATGTGATGGTGGTAAACAGAAGTTTTTTTTTTACTTCAAAGGAGGAAACACTTATAACATAGGATTCGGGTGTTTCTTTATCCTTGCCTTGTCAGGTTTGGATTTCCATACATTGTCCCAGTTGAGTAGCAGAAGCCACATCGGGTTGAACTCCACACTTGTCTGACTAATACATTCAGTCAACATGTTGATATGTGCTGCCTCTTTGATTTTTCTCTGTTTCCAACAGCGTTCTCTTTAAATAATCTGAACTTCCTCCCAGAGAGGAAAGTGATCGCCTTTCTCCCTCCAGACATGGTCAGCCATTCCAGATTTTGCTACTCTCACCCTTGATTATGGCTTTTCTGTGCTGCTCAAGCCTGACTTTGGGGGGGACAGCCTGTTTCCCCAAAGTAGATTTTTCCACATTTACAGGGGATAATGTAAATACAATTATTTGTAAGTTTCAAATAGCGAATTGGGCTCACCCTGCTTAGTAAGTTTTGAAGTGTGTGAGTGGGCGAAAAACGACCCAGATGTTATGGCGAAAGCAGATCCTTTGTATTCTTTCTGCTATTCCTCTCGAGTAAGGTATGTGGGGGGTAAAACATTTGTGTTGTCCTTGGCTGTCCCCCTACCACTGCTCTTAATGGCAACTGTATGGGGTGGGTAACCGTTTCTTTTGAGGGTCTGTGTGATATTCACCAACTCTTCTTTTTCTATCTTAGAGTCACTACTAATGGCTGCTGTTTACCCCATCACATTCGGATATTACACCTGAAGAAGGCCGAAGAATGGATCGGCCGAAACATTGTGTTAACAACACAAACAGGAAGGAGTTCAATCGTCCGAAGATCTATTTGAAAGTATAAAAACTTATTAGGATTCCTCTTTGTTGAGATTTGTCTTCAATGTTACAGATAATTTAGAGACATGATTATTGATTTGTTTAATTTGATCTTATTTCTTGAAAGTATTTACACTTAAAAATGAATCAATTTGTTATTTAAATATAAATAAACATTTGTCAATATTTTTTTAAAAACTCATAGATCCTTTATATAACAACAAATGAAGAATTAGATATGTGTCATATAATAACTTGCTTAAGATAACATGTAAGTTGGGAAAGAGAAAAATAACATTCTCATTTAATGTACAGCTAGTAAGGCAAAGTAGATATAGGCAAATTTGATGAATCAAGTTTGAATTGCATAAAATTAAAGGAGAGAAGACTTAATTTTTAAAGGATTGAGATAAATCTAATTCAATATGTTGCAGCTCATGTGTACAGGAAGAAGAGGAATTATAGGTTAGAAACATTTTTCTAATCAAGTATTTACTTCTGGTTGACTTACTCCCTTTAAGTGGCTAAGCCGGTAGTACACTTGAAGTAAAAAAATATACAGCTTTTTAAAATTAGGGCTCCTAATTAATTTTATTGATCTGTATAGTTATGGATTTACATTTTAGAACAAAACTATCTTAGTATAATTCAGCAAATATCCATGTAAACTCTTTACAGTGTGGACAGTAATGATATGACCAACTTTATAATCCCAAACGGTAATGAATCTATTCCGGATAATAATGAAATTATTTAAAATTTTCACTTGAGTTTAAAGTTTTGTGGTGCTCTGTATATGCATATAGTGTTGTTTGTTTTTTGTGTGTGGGTGGGGTCAAAAAACTTTTTAGGTGTGTGTGTGTAATATATATATATATATATACACACACACAGTAAATCCTCGGTTTAACAGATTAATAGGGGCAGATGGGTGACCCTTAAAGCCGAAAGACTGTTAAATTGAATGTTAGCTGAGGAATAGCATTTTCTTTTGCCTTTTGTTTTACCCTTTTAAAATTTAAATTCAAATATTTTAATGCAAAAGTAGCTTTAACACAATATAGAATATAAATCTATTGAATTATAAATCAGAACAAGTCAGTAAAGTTTGTAAAAAGAAAGTGTCCAGCTTTAGTTGTTTGCCATTCTGATATTGTTTCTTAACTGATAGTTCTAAACTGTTGAAAATATTCATTGTTAACTTTAATTTCTGAGCCACGTTCAAAGTGAAAATATAAATCTTTTATTTTGATGTTTTGAATAATTGTGAAATTCATTTCATTGGGAAATTTTTCATTTTTGAGAAATATTAAGTTTTGAATTTATACCTAACTACGGTTATTTAAAAGAACTAGTGATAAAACCTTTAAAAAACCTAAAAAACTTCCATGGATTGAGAGCACCTAAAATTGAAAAAAAAATCTGCAAGATTCAAAAACGAATCTTAACCAAAAATGTTAAACATAATTTGGGACTGATTTAAAACAGTAAAAAAAAAATGGACATTTTTAAATTGATATAAGACTGATATTTATTCTTTTTTTTTTTTTTTTTTTTTTTTTTTTTTATTAACAGTAAGACAAAATTCATTAAATGGGAAACATTTTGCTATTAAATAAATATGCCTGCCATCAACTTATTAATGGACACAAGTAAGTTTTCAGTTTTTGAGCCCAGGTAAAACCATAATTTTGAAAAACTAGATTTTGCAAAATAAATCTAAAAATATCTGAGCCTCATTAAAAAAAATATCTAAACTTCTATTCAATATCTAAAAACGATTTCTTATATCTAAATGCAATAAAAAATATCTAAATTCAGATATAAAATATCTAAGTTGGCAATACTGAAAGTGAATCTATGGGTGCATGCATGGTTAAAGTGTCTGCTAAATCTGAAAACCATTATATCGGGGTCTGTTGAACCGAGGGTTTACTGTATATACATATATGTGCTGTCAAAAAAGAAAAAGACACTTGATTACTATATAGTTCATGATATCTTATTTAGGCTTTCCGCAGAAACTAAAGTGTAAGTGATTCAATTTTGGGAGCCAAACCATGTTCAGTTACTTTCCCCAGATCATAGCTATTTGTCCACACCACATAGCACAAAATCTCCAAACGTTTTCAAAGAAATTTTGTGGAAGGGTGGGCCATGGGATAAGGAGGAAGTGATTCAATTTTGGAGGCAGATCCATGTCATGTACACCTCCACTCTATCATAACTATATGTCCACATAGCACAAAAGTTCTCAATGAAATTTTGTGGAAGGACGGGCTAGGGCTAAGGAAAAAGTGATTAGATTTTGACCTCTTAACCACCATAGACAGGTACTTCATCTAGTATTCTATAATTTATAAAATTAAAAAATGTTATGTTTGATTTAAATGTGAATATTTTTAAGAAAAAATTATAAGCTATGATTATATTGTGTCATTTTTTTTTTTGTTTGTTTTGTTTGTTTTGTGTGTGGCTGTTGGAGTGTGGTAGTTTAAACCTTGTGTGATGGAAGATACTCCCATTTACTTATTTTCAAACCATTAATATTTATGCTCAGATTCTATTCATTACTTCGATCTGATTATTAGATTACTAAAATACTGGTAATGAGATAAGAATTTGTGTTTATTGGTTAAAAGACAATAGAAATTTTAATTTACAGTTAAATGGAAATAGTTTCATTTCCATGTCTGATTTTAATTTAAAAGTTAGTTTTATCTTCTGATAAAAAAAAGTACCAGAGTATATTATAAATGACTTCTCTTAAAAACTAACAATTTTATTACTGACTATTGTCTATGGTTATACCTCTCCAACCATCTTTTCATTCCTAAAATATCATTTTCTAGATTTTGACTGGTACCCTCATCTTTACATTTTTTTAAAAAATACTATCACTTTCTCAAATTTTTTTTTTTTTTTTTCATGAATAAAAATACCTGTCTAGAGTCAGTACAATCTAGAAAACTTTTTCATATATTGAAATTACCTTAAAGAAATTTCTACCTACCAGTGTTTATGGCTTAGTAACGCTAAATTGGTTACACTAAATTTATGTTCATATCTAAGTGTGTAGACCAGCCACATCTTTCATATTTTGCATACATAGCTCCAAAATATGTCCGAATACAATGGTATACAAAAAAAGAAAAATTTGCATACTTAAAGCAGATTTTAGACTCTTTTCAAAGTCTATGTACATGAAGTTGGTGATTGGTTTTCTATTGTTATTAAGTAATAAACTGATCCCTCGATGATTAATACATCTTAGCGTAATTTGTCCCTGGACATAAAGATGGCGATCAGGTTTTCTATTGGTATTTAGTATTAAACTGATCCCTACCATAATTAATACATCTATATCTATTGCTTTTAGTTTGTACATCTGTAGACCAAATACAACTTTTATATTTTAAGTGGGGGATCAATATGATAGGGGATCAGTTTTCTATTGAGTAATAAAGTGATCCCTCCAATGATTAATACATTTATTCATATATATATATATACCTGTATAGTAAATATTCAAAAGGATACCAGAATTTTTAACTCTTACAAAATAATAAAAACGAACAGCTTTCACGTTACAAGATTCTTTAATGAAAGTAATACATACTGTTTTTAGATATCATCAATGCGATCCCTGTACCTGGTGCGATGCAGCTAGTGCAGCCACATTGGGTTTAAAATTAGTCATCTTTAACCACAAGTTACCTCACTTGGTTATATCCAGCCTACTTCTACTTTTAGATAGCAAGGTACTGACGTGGCTGAAACCAGCTTCTACCAAGTAGGATGTTGGGAAGGCAAGCAAAATCAACTTTAAATGCTTCCATAGATTGGGGTAAGAATTCAATATACTTTGATGACACCACAAGCCTTGTTTGCTGTGAGGCTGATATTGCATTGTGACATTGTAATTCTATTAATTATTCCTGCACATCGTCTTCGCAATTGACTACTTGGACTTCAAACGGGTTGTTTTACCAAACTGGAACAGACAATGCAATATCTTGGAATCGCTGTACCATGTCATTCAATAATTGCAAATAGTCACGATAGGTAATTATATCCTCATCAACAAATTTATCTTTCAAGCTATCCAATCGTTGAAATTGGAGGCATTGACGTCCGAAAAAGTTAAGTGTGTTTTGCTTTCGTTGCAATAATGTATTAAATCTTCAAGTTTGGTGAATATGTTGCTAAGGGAAAAGATGTCACATTTTGCAGCAATCGGAGAAGCGGATAGTGGAGAGTTTTGAAAAAATTCTATGACTATATCAAACAGTTTGACAGAAGGAACAACACAGTTGCCTTTTGACAACCATCATATTTCAGTATGGTACAAAAGCCTCACATAGTCATCATCATTACCAAGGCACAGTTGACAGAAAATTCGACCAGACAAAGAATTCAATTTTAGTTTGTTCACCGTTTTATTAACTAACTGCAGTACATCATTGAGCCTGCTGTTGATATTTTTTGCCACTAAATGTGGTGAGCCAATGCAGTGAGCTGTTAAAACAGGATGTGAAATTTCAAATTTTAGGAGAGCTGAGAAACCTCCTTATCTACCTACCATAGCAGGCGCTTCATCAAATGCGCAGACAACAATATTGGTCAATGTGATGTTATGCTCATTAAAAAATAGCTTCAATAATTCTAAAATAGATGTACTTTTTCAGTCAAGCAGCAATTGATCAGTGAACAGCATTTCCTCAAAGGGTCAAGAATTTTCATTGAAAAACCAAACATATACCATCATCAAGCATTGACTGTCCACAACTTGGAAAATTCAGAACACTGGAGAATATGAATGAGTTGGTTTTTGATGTCGCTGGCCATTTCATCTATATGTCGAGTAATTGTGTCATTACTAAAGGAATTGTCCTGATAATTATGTCAGGCTTTTCATGCATTACAGTTGAGAGAACTTCAATAACAGGTCGAAGTAATGTTTCTCCTATAGTGTGGGACTTATCAGCCTTTGCGATGAGTATTGCAATATTGTATGACGCAATCATGCCGTTATTTTGCTGTGTAGTTGTCTTTCGAGATACTGTGATCAATGTTTTCCGCTTTTCAAATGAGGCGTTAAGTTGCAAGAAATATGATATAGGTTTATCCTTCTTGTCAGCATGCTTAGAATGTACATGATACTTCAAGCGTGAATCCAACAATTACAAATGGCGGTCTCTTTATATGAGCATGCGTAACTGTGAACCAGGCCCATAACTCTTAATGGTAATCTTTCAAGAGTGTTACACGTGTATATCTACCATGTATCTACACAAACATTTACACATTTCTCTACGCACCTATATAATGTGCGTTATCACAGTGCTGCTTGGTAAATTAATAATAGAAAATGTTGCTGTTGGCTAATTTTTTTATTGTCAATTACAGTCTTTAATACGCAAAATACTCTATCACCCACCATTTTCTGCACAGTTGCTCACCACCCACCCAAGAGTTGAAATTGCCCACCGATGAGAAACCCTGATGAAAGCCTGCTTCAATTTACAAGCTTCTAAATATATATGATCATTAAAGACAAAACTTGATATTATCCAAAATGTATAAGTATATTCCCAATATTAAAATGCTGTTATATGACGGGTAACATTCTAGTAGTTGATTAATTGACAGAAAATGTTACTTTAGAATGTTTTCTGTCTTTCAAAAATAACAACTTGTATAGTACTGTGCTCTGTTCACTTTTTGTATTAGAGAAATTTAAAACTTCATTTCCATAAGTAGATTACCTGAAAAAATATTAGCCATGTAAATTGATATTTGTATTTTTGTCATCTTTTCAGTTATTCTCATTTTTAATATTTACTTCATTGATTATTTATTAGTATATCTACAATAATGAGAGATATAGGTATTCAAATTTTCACAGTTGCCTAATCATTATGATTTACCTTAACAAACATCTATAAAATTCAATGTGCTTTTGCTTGCATAAAACATATTACTAACTACAATTGTATTAAATTTATTTTCGTGGCAAAATTCACTATTTCTCAGGAATTTCTGATTTTGATTTATCCATACATCATGTCACTTTGTAGTCTAGGAATAACAGAGAAAAACCAAGGATCACATCAACTTAAATGTTGTGATAAAAACAACAAAGATGAATATACTAGTCTGAATAATTTATAGAATAATAACAGTGCTTTATTTTTAAATTGCATATATCGAGATAGTTTTGTTTGCAATAAGATCACCCATTGCAAATTTGTTTAAATCTCAATTCTTTAGTTAAAAACAAAAAGTATCTGAATTGAAAGAAATTATGTTTGGTGCAGTACCAAACATATTGCATTAGTACCCAAGAGTCAGCATTCCTGATTTCATGGCTCATTTCAATAAGGCTAATCATTCATGCTTCTCTCAAGAGTTTTTGAAAATCTAGTTATATAATGAACAGTGTGATATTTTTCTGTTTCTCTGTCCATAACAATGGACTCTTCCACTTAGAGGTAACAATTTTGCTGATAAAAATATGTCCTACCCACCATTTGAAAAAAATGGAATCTTCCAGTGAAACGTGTTTTCTAAAAAGAAAAAATCGACTCCTAGAAATTCATATACACCCGTGAATTTTTATCATGGGGATTAACTACTTTCATTATAATTCACTAAATTACAAGTTATAATTAGGAGCTATGATAAGAACCTTAGTCTGCTTGAATAGTGTAACGGTTAGCATATCTGCCTTACACGCAGAAGGACCCGGGTTTGATTATGAGCGAAGAGTGTGGAAAACTCTTCATTAGGACAGATTTCCTTGTGCACTCAGCAGCTGAGTACACATGCACAGGAAACTGATTTCTTCTCCAGCTGTATATACTCCCATGGGAGTTGTCTCTTAGGAGACGCACGCTTTACCTTATAATAAGAACCTTGAATATAACAATGCCTAAAACAGTACATGAAAATATTTATTCAAGAAAAAAGTACATGCAGACATTCATTAATAAACTTAATCCAAAAAGAAATGCAGTCTGAAATGATAGCAAATATCAAAGATAAAAACTGAGCAAGCTCATGCATATAAATGATAGTTTAACTTAAGAAAAATAAATTTCTGCCTCTATTTTAGAAAGGAGAGCAGAGGGAACTGTGTGATTTCAAGATTGGCATAGACAATGCAATTATAATCCCTTCCTGAAAGAAAAAAAGGAAACTACTGAAGGACCACTACAAGTCAAAATGTAGTATTCTTCTGTTGAAAATATCTACTTTCAGTTTTTCAAAACAAATTAATTCCTTTCAAAGTCAATTTTATTGAAGATAGTAAACTGAAAATCAAATGTAATATTATTACAATAATAGAAAAACGATACCATGGTGAAGATACTTCTAACAGTTAGCAACTAGCTATAAGTATACAAATATCTTCGTTATAAATCAATCAAAGAGAAGACCTGAAATACCAATTGGAAGAAAATTATAACATTTCCATTGTCAGCAGTTTATTAATGCACTAGTTAATCACCATGAAGAAATTCATAGATGTATTTGAATTTCTGAGATGATTTTTTTTAAAGAAAAGAAACTACCGAATTTGTTTAAATGGAAGAGTCCATTGTTTCAAATGGAGAGCTTTCTATATGCAAAATTGTTGCCTTTAAGTGGAAGAGCCGATTGTTATGGAGAAACAGAAAAAACATTGTTAATTATATAAGAAAATTGTGACTGACAGTTGGAATAGAGCTTTTGGAAAAACAGAAATATCCTTTTATTGGTCAGCATTTACATCAGCTGTCTTTTATGATTCCTAAACGTTTGTCATTGTCTTTTCTCTCCTTTTTGGTTTCTTATTCTGGTACTTGCAAATTTCAAATGTTTTATTCTTGAATACTTGGCTATTTACAACTAAACAATTCATGAATTTTATTTTTAAAATATTTTTAAAATATATTCTTTCATTTTCTTATTAAGAAATTTAATAGGATATTTTTGTGTAGGCACATGTTTTGCTCCTGCATATTCTTAAAAATCACATTATATTACTAACTACTAAGAAAAAAGCAAAATGTCTGTTATGTTACATTGTAATAAAGTAAAACATGAAGTGTCTTTTTTGTTTTTCAATTCTGAACATACATTATTTTACACAATTGTCATTTATCTTGCTTGATATACATACACACACACATTTATGAAACAGGAATTTTTATATGAATGGAAAATATCTTTAAAGATTGTCTTGCACAGATTTGTTTTTTAAATTATTTGATGCAGATTTATTTTTCCAACAATGTTTATGCTTACTATTGAGCTGGGACATGAAAAATGGGATGTGCATAGTTGAAAAATGATTTCGCTTTGAAAACAGCCGTTATAATATATCTGACTGGGCAGTGATCTTTTGTTAACTTATGATTGCCTTGAACCCATTTTCTGCTCGTTTTATAATATTTTATAAATTTTTCTTTTGCAGTTCACTCTGTCATGGAGGATGGCCGCTGTTTACTGGATGTGATAGGGTAAGTAGGAACCTTTTGTTTAGCTTCACAACTTGCATACACACTTAAAACTAAAATGACTTCTGACAATTTACTGGAGAAATATGCTACGTGGTGATGATGAACATGTATTCTTTTAAGATCATGCAATTTACAAATTGAACACTAACACAATTACTGGCTCATGATACTGTGGTTAAAACTCAAGCCTTTTTATTGATGCATAGTTTTGCTAAAAAAATTTCAGCATTTTTTTTTTTTTATATATATAAACTAATTAATATTCAAAATGGCTGCTAACCCATATGCATTTTAGATCATTTTTATTTTCATTTTTCAAAAGTACAGATCATATGCTACAATTTTTATACATTTAATAAAATTTCAAAAGCAATAGATAAGGTGTTACAAATATTTCTGTACATCATTCTAAAAATGAAAAAATTAATTGGCTGAAGGGTTTAGGTAGTTCATAGTTCCTCTTAGGAAGTGTATAATAGCAGTCTTAGTGGAAAATAGAACATATATGAAGTAAATATGAGTTGTGGTTGACAGGATAAAATAGTATCTACATCAAAATCAACATGAATGGAAAAAAATTTCTGCTCTTCTATTTCTTATACACATGTTCATTTATTTCCAGTAGTATCCTGACACTTGATTACAGCATCAAGCATACAACTTAATTAGATAACATTGTACCTGTAAGTTATAAAATGATACTTTTTTTGGTATGCAATATTATTTTTGTAAATGTACAAGAGATTCTGAATCTAAGAATGTCTCGTTATTAAAAAAAAAGAGATATATAAATATATAGTTCTAACTTTTTTTACAAAAAATAAATAAATACATAGTTTTAATTTGATCAAAAGTTTATTTTACAATCAAAAGTTTATGTAATCAAATTTTTTTTACAACAAATAAGTAAATACATAGTTTTATTCACTAATCGGGCAATTTCACTGATTCAGCATAACATTTACATAAAGATTAGCATGAAATATGGTTTTAATATATTGTTGGTGGAATTAAACCACATGCCTTGACATTTAATTATACCCTGGATTTTGCCTCTTGTTTTTCACTTGGTCAACTCTGACTCCAATAAATATAGGAATAATAATACATGTTTCAAAATTTGGAATTTTTTTAAATTTTGGAATGGTAATATATACATAGTGTATATCCTGGAACTAGCCAGTACTAAACCCCTAGTTTTAAAGAGGCTAAGTGCTGTAATGGTACAATATTTATGAGTACTGTCAAACGCTGAGTGGGATAAATAAAGACTATAATATTACAGTAATAGAATGGGAAATAAAGTAAGTAAAACCAAAAAATTACTACAGATGTCCCCCGTTATAATGCAGTGTTTGGGCTCCAAGAAAGCCAACCGCGTTATAACTCCATTGCAATAACCAGGGTTGTCAATTTAGTTATTTTGGAGTTAGATTTAGCTATTTTATGGCTGGCTCTAGCTATTTTGAAGCTAGATTAATATTTTGGGGTCTACCATTCACTCGTGTTATATCGCAAACCATGCTATAATGAACAGCGTTATAACAGTGGAGGCCTCTAGTATACTTTTTATTTATATGTAAAATTTTCACCAAAACTTCAAACATGAACAGGCTCAATCTAAGCTAAACACTTGTACATATACAGTAAACCCTTGCTATAACAGACTAATGGGGGGTGGGGTTGTCGTTAAAGCTGAAAGTTCGCTATACCCAATGGTTTCCCCATGTTCGGTAAATAAGTAGTAACTTAGGTAGTTTGCAGCATTTAACGAACATTGCTTGGTAAATATGTGTTCACCGCATTTATCTAAATTTGTTTGGTAAATAACAAGAAAGTTTATGGTCTACATGTTCACCACATTTATTGAACTTTGTTTGGTAAATTCAAAGTCAGTTCAGATGGATCCACATGTTCGTTAAAGCCGAAATTCATTATATCACGGGTTTACTGTACATGCAGTGGCCTAAGTTCTCTTCTTTGTATAATCCACTCAATTAGTACACGGTTGAGATTTTCATTTTTTGACCCATGTAATATTTACCCATGTTTCATTAGTTTCTGGTCATCACTGTCACTGTAAAACTTCAACAACTCATCTTGTTCTTTAAGTCGTATACAGTGGTGGTTCCAACGTTAATCATCAGTAAGACACTGCACAGATACACCACGATCAAGCTTCTGCAGCAACTCTACTTTCTGATGTATGGATAATGACGGACGTTTTCTCTTCTGCTTATCACTGTTACTCATAGGGAATCTGAGGCTCTTTTTGACATTTTCTCAGTCCTTAAAGTCAAGTATAGGTTAACAGTGGGTTGCACCCGGTCAAGTTTTGGCACCAAATGTAAACTTGAATGTGGAGACAACCTCTACGAAAAAACTTTTGTATAAGAGATTGCGTACTGCATTTCATTAAGAAACAATAATACATGATAAATTCTTTATTACTTTGATGTTTAATCATATCGTTATCAGGAAATTATATCATTTTCTTGATTGTTAATTATTTATTATCTACAAGTATATTTTTCATAGTTACTTTTATCTTTATGTATTGTGAGAAATGACTTCACCAGGCCAAACTATTCTCTGAATTAACACAGCATCAAGTTGGAGCATTAGTTACTCTATTTTCCCATTAATGGCTGCATACAGCACAGAATCCAGATCAGTAATTGCTAATCTTCTAATTTCAATAAAAGATGACAAACTCTTATCGTTTTAATATTGATCGATTGATCTATTGAGTGACCATTGTTCATCAGTCTATTATATACAAAATTATATTTAAGATGGAAACTGCTGAAAAATAAATGATGCAACACTATACATACAAATTTAAAGCTAAGTTTTGAGCCTTTGATTTTATTATTGTTATAGGTTAAAATATAGTATAGGGCTATATGAAAATAGCACTGACATTTAAGGAAAAATGATTTGGGAATATTGTAATGCGATATTAATCTTTGTTCTCTCTTCTTTCATTGTTTTAATGAATGAGTTAATAATCAGTTTATTAAAACCTGAGACTTACATAAAACTTGAACTAAATTTATAGACATAAATGGTTGGCAAATATTTACAGATGTAATAATAAAAAAAAATAATTGATATAAGTATTTGAACTGTGAAACTTGGATTTTTTTTCCATGCCAAAACCTTTGAGTGGTTGCATATATGCATCTACTTATACTGTTCTTGATGAGCTGATCACTTATGAGGCTTTCAAGCTGTTGCAGCAGTATAGTGAAATCTGTTGTCTGTTTTTACAGCCCTATTTAAAATAATGAGCTTTATCCAACTTCTTTTTACGTATCCCAATGAACACATTTCCTTATTCCCTACTTGACATTTCAGTGTTTGAAAAAAGAATGACAGATTTTAATGAATATGGGGGAGTGTCTGGAAGTGCAAATATTTATGGTATACTTCAATGAATACAAAGAAAATTTGCTACACTGATTGTCCTAAAATGAATTACTAAATATAATGACTTGTTTTTGTAGAATCCTCTTGCGGTATATGAACGTGGTAGCACACACATACCGTACTCTGAATGGTGTTATTTCTAGTTGAATTATCTTATAACATAAAAGTCCATGTCACCTTTTTGTCTGTTTGTGTGTTGGTTTTTGTCATGCTAAAGTAAATAGAGAGAAAAGGGGTAAAGCAAGGCTCTACTGTGTCTGTATGTCCGTGTCTACATCAATACTACTACAATACTACTACTACTACTGCTGATGTCTTAGTAGTAGTACAAAAAAACAGTTTCGTCAAATATAGGCATCGCTGACTTTTCATGAATAAAACTGATGTTTTTCTCATACAAGTTGAGTACCCCTTATCCAAAACTCCAAAATTTAATTCATTCTGACTATTGTAGAAGTATGGTTATCTTTGTTTAACTCTTTAGAAAGGTAAAATTAGAGAAAAGAAGAGAATGTATGCCACTGCCAGACCTACATGCATTAATCACTGTATTTTTTGCTTATTCGCACATAAATCCTTCAAATTTTTCCCACCCCAAAGCTTCCTTTACACATTCATATCTTTTTTTTTTTATTTTTCATTTATCCATTTCACTACTATCACCTACTCTTTTCTAACTCAATTCAATAACACTTTCGTTTGTTGTCTGAACACACAAAATTACAGTAAACAATAAAAAATTAAATAAATTGGCTTTTAAAATAATTTTAAATATTTTTACACTACCAAAAACAATTCTTTTTTTTTTTTTTACAGAAGCTAATTAAACATACATTAAAAAAACCCCAAGCTTACTCCCCTACATTACACCACCCTACCCCAATATATCTCACTATGTATATGCAAATATTCCCAAATCCCAAACTCTTCTGGTCCCAGGCATTTCGGACAAGGCATACTCAACCTGAATTAAAAAGAAATTTATTTTTTACCCAATTCTGTTGCCTTTATTGTCTTGAACTTATTAAAAAAACAGAAAATATGAAGATTTGTAGAAAATCGACTGAAATATAAATTTCATTCAAGGTATACATTTTTTTGTTTGCGATAAATACATTTATACAATTTATAAATACGTATATAATACTGTCATTTTGGACAGCTAATATGCTGGTTTATTATATAAAAATGAATTTGTGTGGGTCAACATGAGTTTTAGGAATGCCTGCATGGATCACAAGAAAACTTTAATCTAAAAATTGTCCATGTTTCCCAAATAACTCAGAAGGGAAGAATTATTCATAAACTTTGGAATAATCCATATATATATATAAAACACATGTTGTTGCATGTGCGTGCTTTCAATGAGTGCACAGATACTACACTCTGATCCTAGGTAGCGGTGTCAGGAGTCACACTTTGATCCTAGGTAGAGTGCATAGATACTACACTCTAATCCTAGACAGAGGGCCGGGGAGCATCATTTTGATCCTTGGTAGAGTGCACGGATACTCTGACCTAGGCAAAAGGGATGTTCCATACGTAATTAATCTCGTCATTTTTGACGGGTACTATGTTAGTAGCTGTAATAATGTATCAGTTTTTAGAAGTTATTTTCACACTGAATCTATTAAACAGCACTGCCATTCTGTATTTTGTTTACTTTATGCTGTTAAAAGTATTGTCTAAATACATGCTATTAAAAAACTTTCTTCTAACAATCTTTTCTTTGTATGTAATTAAAAGAACAACAAAATCTTTTTCTTAACATTTTAACATGTTTACAAATATAGAAAACTTTAACAAATAGAGTATATTTCACGATACAACAGTACAAACTTTTAGTAATTAGTTAAATTAATAAGTAGAATGAGCTGTGAGTGAGTCATGATCTCCCACTCTTATGAGAGCTTGTAGTTAACTTGCATTGCTTCAGCTACCACAGCTTACTTGGAACTAGTTACTGAATTAAGCACAATTTGGCAACCATATTCTTAGTCATTTCAATTTTGTTAATTTTTTATACTACAGGCTACATTTTTTTTTTATTCTTTTTTTTCTTTCACACTTGCATTATAAATGCTATACATAAATATATTTAAAGTCTATTTATTCTCATTTCAGAGACCCTCAACTTTTAACTGAGTTTTTAGATGGAGCGGAGGTGAGTAGTTTCCTTAATTTGTGCTTTTTTTGTTAAATATCAGGGTGACATAAAATTGGTACATTTCCAAATATGTATCGGAAATATCAGCAAGTTTAAGTCTATATCCTGTAAGATTAACATTTTCTTTTTAGTTGTTAAACAGTTCAAAATCTAGTTTAAATGAGAAAAGTTTGAAAATTAAAAATTGAAACTGTCAAATGCAAAATTATAGCTTTAAAGTTAATTTTTATTATGTTTTATAATATAAATAGAACAAATAGATATTTGTTGGTCTAGACCAACTTAGGCCAAAGTCTACAATTATGGAGCACTCGGTACAGCTTGAATCCACTATCAGGGGATTGTGAGACTAACTAGATTGTCACAATTTATATTAACAATAATTAGAGAATATACCATCTAATAGATTTTCAGAGATCAGTGACTATATGCTCTTTCTAAATTAAATTTGATGTTTCAATTAACTAATTTCTGAACATTACGTGTTCAGTAAAAACTTGAAAAAATATGGTGGCTTTCTTTCAAACTCATATGAGATGGTTGTCCTAAATATAGAATTCCATTAAATATCAGTTCATGTTGGGGAACATTCAGTCACTGTGATGGCAAACCTTTCATCCTTCTTTTTACCACTCTATCTTTTTATCATATACCCTATTTTCTCTCCCATTTAAAAAAAAAAAAACACCTTTCTATGTTCTTTTCTCCTTTTTTTTTCTACACATACACCTTGCTTTTTGGGGTGATAATCATTTCTTCAAGAGACTAAGTGATTTATACCATGCTGTAGGATGCTTCCTAAAATTACTCACCTGGATCACCTTTCCCAGAAATTTGTATAGTTCAGACAAGTGTTGAACATTCGATATCAGCTAACTATTTAAAGTCATATGAATAAAATTGGAGACTTGAGATCAAATAGTCATGGACTGATTTGAGAGTAACCGTACAGTATGAATATCCTCAAACAATTTTGTTTTGAGATTCTGAGTATTATTATTATTTCCCATATTTTATTATTCTTTTTGACTAGTATTTTCTTTTGTTGCTTTAATCACAACATTTTAACCATTCTATTCTAAAGCTGTTAAATTGCAGGAATTTGGAATAACTAACCTGCATTCAATACCTTGGGAGCTTGTGTTTCAGATCCTACCTTAACAAATTAGGCAATCAAAGTTGGCATGATACGGTGCTCATCCCATATCTGTCTGCCACTGTCGCTTTTCTTCTACGCCTAAGTGTTTTTTGGTTTTGATGTCTTGTTCTTCACTCTTGTATATCCTGGGTATTTCAGTCAAATAATACCATATTCTTCCAGAGATATTTAGAAAATATGTAGTCCTGCGCAATATTGTGAGATGCTGCCTATTTTTCTGATGAATTGGTTTATCTTAGTACTAGTATGCACTTATTGGCTGATCTTTGCTTTATGTATCTACATGCATGATACCTACATAATACATGCATGATTAGTTTATGCTTAATAATGTCAGCTCTATGTATTCATATACATTGAAAAATAGCAATCCTAACCATTCAAAACTTTTGGTATCAAGTGATTTCAGATACTTACCTAAGATCCTCATAAGACTTTTATGTCCATCCCATCACACCTTTCTTTTCATTTCTTTTCAGAATGACCAGATGGTATATAGGTAAGATCACCCTAGGATACGCTATCTAGCTATTGTGTTTAGTAGTAGAAATTAAACCAAAATAGGAAAGAAAACTAAATTGTCACAAATGTTCTTCTATAGAATGAGGAGGTTGAAAATGTTACTCTTTAGAATTGCTCAATTTTAGCCGCTTTTGGGATGTAGGCATTTTGTGTTGGTGTCAGAACTAATTCTGGTGCTTCATCATCACCTCATGTCATGCTCTGCTTACTCTAATTATAACTTAGACTTGCAGCTGTCTCACTTTTGAAAGAGTTCTTGCAAATATATCCCCTATTCTCTTGATGCATGTCTCGTCCATCTGAACAAATGAATTGTTTAATTAACTCAAAGGTATACATACAAATTGGATGGATACACTTTTGGTTGATAAACAGATTCAATCATAATTTGCTGTATCAGTGCTATGTATATCGCTTTTAGTTTACATTTTACTACAATTATCAGAATATGTTGATTTCTTGCCTCGTGGTCTTGGATTTCACCACCTTATTAAAAATTGTTTACAAAACCATCATGAACTACTACTAGTACGTTGTAAACATTTGGGATCACTTCTTTGATTGACTCTGAACATTCTTTAAAGCACCCACTCTTAAAAAGCAAACTTTTAACATCATTGTATTTATATAGTCATTAATTTGTGAATGCTATTACATTATGTAAGAAAGGTATCAGCATTTATAGTCATTTAAATCTCATTATGGAACTTAGCTAAAACAAACAAGGAAAGCATTAATTCAAAATAATTGATGATAATAATCATAATAATATACTTTTCAAACAAAAATAATATATTTAGGACCTAACTAAAATTTCATTGAGTATTGGATAGATAACAGTGGGAGGCATTCATAGTTCAACTATTTCTGAACTTGTTTTCAATCACTCATACTAGTAAATACATGTCTGGTGCTGATGAATTTTTATTTTCAAACCTAAGTTTTACTTATCTATTGGTTAAGACTCAGGTTAGTGTTATAGGGAAGGTGTATGGAAATAGTCACAGAATAAAACAAAAATTGTCTCTTTATGATTACTGTAAGGACAGTTAAGATTACTTTGAGGAGTTTAACTCAAGTGCCAAATGAAACTATAAATAATCGTATCTTTATAGGAGTTTTAAAAAGTGCCCTCTCTCCAATAGACAAAAACATTCAAACAAATCCTATTTTTTTAATAGACATAAGTGTGAGTAAAATATTTGGTTTTGGTAAATAAAAATGAAATAAAACACTATGGGAATGAAGGGACAATGTATCAATGTTTGACTCTGTAGCTTTATAATTAAGAATAATATCTGGATAATTTTTATCATTGAAAATTACGCTACCTACATTTTCTTATAGTTTTTAATTATAATGAGTAATTTTGTTTTTCATATTTAAAATACAATTCCTGTTCTCTTAAAATAATATTTTCGTGAATTTGTTCAGTATTTTAAAATTAAATAATGGGTTTTAAGGGTTATTTTCCTTGATTCCATTATAGCTATTTGTTGGACTATTTGGCCGAGAAAACTAGAGATGATTATTTTGGCATTTGAATACTGAAGATCAAGGTTATTCTTCTTAAAGCCCTAATCTAATTTATATTTCTTTCACTGAATATCTTTTCTGTTTCCTTGCTGTTATGCAGTAAATAATTAACCTTTCAGTGTTTTGGTTACTTTTGAAAGATTGATTGTACAAATTTGTTTTTGAAAATCACTGTAAATATGTTTTTATAATAAAATTTTGCTTGTTATTGCACTTGTATCTTTTGGTGTACAATATTAGAACAAACGTTTTCTTGAAAAGAATATTCCTTTACATTTATTATTGCCTTTGTAAGATGACATTTTACTTTAATAATATAGTCAAATTAATGATAAATATAATGCAGATTTAATTGATCTTTTCTGGAATTTTAAAATTATTATTTTTTTAATTTTCTGTTTTGCAGCAGGATCCATCCCTGTCTGGTGATAGCCAAATCGGTGAAAATGTCTTCAAATGGCCTGATGATGACTTTTTGTCTTCAACTATAGGGTCATCAGAAAATGACTGCAGTGATTCCTTGCCTCTTATCAAATCGCAAACATTAATAAGTTCAGCAGCGGCCACAGCAGCACCTGTAGCAGCAACGGTAGCAGCTGTAGCAGCCCCTACAGAGATTAGTCAGGCTTCTCTTGTCCCTGCGACAGCATCTATCAGTACTGTGTCTGGTTCTCAACAGGTTGCAGCTCTTCTGTCACCCCAGTCGGCCAACTTTGGACAAGTTCAGCTGGTTCAACCAGGATGCAGCACAGCGCTGTCTCAAGACCAAAAATCCTCTTATCAGAACACATTCGCATCAATTGGTCAAGGGTAAGTAAAAAAAAATTTAAAAATGCATTTCATTAAGAAAAAAAATCATTTTCCTGTTGAATTTGTAAATGACAGTGGTGTTGGCAGCAGTGGTTGTAGTGGTGGTGGCAATGGTGGTGAAGACAATATAAGTACTGCATATTGGCAGTATCAAACAAAGTTGAATTACTTTCTGTTTATGGACTTAAATCAAATGTTTTATTGTACAGGTTTGCTTGGAGGGGCTGGATTGTTATAGCTACCTAAGTAAAGCAAAATGTTGATCTTGCTCAATTGTTAAATTTATTAACTGGAATGGGCATTTCATTAAATAATGTTGTCTTACAGGAAAACAATTATTTTGAATGTATTTAGTCTTATAAAGAAATTTTAAAATGAAAATGGATATCTTGAATATTTTGTATTTATTCTTGCATTTTCTTTTTTTTTAATGGATGTCAAAGATATAAAATTAGAATACAAGTAAAATTCAGCATTCAACGTTTATTTAAACTCCTCATTTTTCTGATCCCAACAAAAAGTACAAAGTATGATAAATTACTTGCGTTGTGTATAATGTATAACCTGTATACAATGATTATGCTATTTCCTATTTATCAACTGAAGATGATCAAAACATGAGAATAAAGGCAGCAAAGAACACATTTCCCTTAATTGATTCTGAATGTCAGTCATTTTACCATTAATTCTTTTACTAGTATTTTCTTTCATCTTAATTTTAGTTGCTTTTCACCACAATTCAAATTAGGATAAAATAAGATACTAGTCAAAAATTAATAATAGTAATGGTTGATAATGCTTCATCTAAAAAAAAAAATAAATCAAGATAATATTGCTGCTACTAATACTACTAGTGTAAAAACAATAATAGATATGATGGGTGGGTTTAAAGGTTAGATTTGATCTTCTGCCAACTGTAGGGTTCTTGTTGCTCAGTCAGTAAGAGAAGCTGGTGCACATAACCAGGCTTCCCTGAGACAAAAGGGATGTGAGTTCGAACCTCACAGAGAGATTATCCTTTATTTCCAATCCATACTATTTACTCACTACCGAAGAATGAAGGCCTGACTAGTGATGAAAAGCAACTAAGATTGAAACAAAATAAAATACTAGTAAAAATTAATAATAATGGTTGACAATGCTTCATCTATTAAATAATAAATCAAGATAATATTGTTTCTGACTGTTTAGTAAAATTCCTTGGTAAAAATCTACAAGTGCTGTCTGTAGCAGTAACAGCAATTGTGTGTGTGTGTGTGTGATACAGATGAGATCTTCTCCTCCTCTCCTCTTCGTTCTGTCTTCTTTTTTTAAAAATTTAATTTATTCTTTAAACTTTCAAACTTATAGTAAGGCCCTCATCAGTTCAGTTTGTGTATGATGAAGTATGTTAGATCATTTCTGTGGCTATTTAAGAACTAATAACACTTGAAATATATAAAATCTGTTTGTCAGTCAGACAAATTAATTTTATAGTGTATTGTCTTGGTTCTTTACTTGGGACTCAACTGATATTGTGCAGCTTTAACTATTCTTCCATGCTTTTTATGTTTAGTTATGATTTTTTCCTGTTTTCATTCAAAGTTTTTTTTATTACCCCATTGTTGTGTCGATGATTTGATCATGTTGAAAATTTTATAGGTGATTGCATTGAAGGAAGTGGCTAAATTATTTTTAATTAATTTTAACATTTAAGAACATCCATTTCACTTGTGAATTACTTGATTTTTATTGATTTAACTTAACTACAGTAATATAAAATCATTGTTTCTGATTTACGATTACAGTAATTTATCTAATCTCAAATATATTTTATTGGGTGATTAACCGCAGACATCTTGTGCAAAAGTAAGATAATTGTTGGAAATATTTTACATTGGTGCTAACCTCTGGCAACTGGGATTTGAATGTAATTTTCATGTCTCTTCTACTGAGTCTGTTATATTGTTAATAAGTTTTATTATAAAACAATGTACAAGGGAATCAATTTCAGCTGAATAAAATTGAAATATTTAAGACAAATTGATTAACTCTTGCATTCACCCTAAATTACTAATTCTCACTCCAAGTCTGTGATAGATTATTGGTAACATTTCTTATTCTTAAACTTTTCTGGGACTTGGGAATTTAGTTAATAATCTTACAAACTCATTTAGGACTTGGCTTTCACTCAGATATATAATAAGGTAAATGCTATATTGTTAGAAATGCAGTGATGGACTATGTACCACCTGATACACACCAATACATTTTTTGATTAACAAGTCATTTATCTCCTGCTAATATAGTCCTGTTTTACTACTATAAGTATGTATATAATGAAATATCTGATAGCAAATGTGGTTTCACAACTCAAATGTGCAAACTTAAGCTATTTGTATTGAAATTTGTTTAGTATTTATTTTATAAATAAAAATTAAAAGTACATTGAACTATTCAATATTAGCTACAAGTAGGACCCAATTGTTTCTGTAATAGTTTGATTTTCATGAGAAATTTATCCTCCAAAATTTGTGTATATGGTGAAATATCTTGTAATTTATTTGACAATCATAAACACTGGAGTTGGTTAATTATAGTAAGAACCAGCTTCATTGCAATGCATATTTGCACATTTGATGTGTGTTGATTTCTATGAAGTTTTATCGGGAAAACTTTGTTGTTTCATCATAATTGTAGAAAAGATTTTTTATTCTGTCCTGAGTGACATTTATTACCGTTATTTTTTTTTTTTTTAAACTATAAAAACTAGGATTTTATTGGTATGTTTTGATAAGGATGACACCTTTTTACTTAAAATAGATTTATTTTAATATTTATTACTTGTTATTATATTTCTGATATGGTACGTTTTAGATCTATTTTTTGGATATCCATACTCTGTATCATAAATGTATGTGAACTGCTTTCAATTAAAAACAAATATGACTGACCAATCATTACTAATATGTAACTAACACAAGTATTTGTTCTCATTAGCTTTGAAAAGATTGGAAAACATTTTACTTTCAAGCTGAATTATGTATGTGTGCATGCTTGTTTCTTGTCTGCATATACTGGGTATTGCTTGATCTACTTTTGATGCCAGGTTCAAACCTTAACCTGTGCTTTTTATTTCTTTCCAGTATGAATAGAATTATTGCTGCTTGTTTTATCATTGCATGAATTCGTTAAGCTATTTTCTTTGTGTTTAATCTTCCTTGAAATATACTCTTATGATATTTAGGAAAAAAGATTTCTTTTTTTTTCTTTTTTCTTTGGTATAATCTGTTAAAATGTGATCCTCATTTCTTGTCCCACTATTAGTTATATTATTGCCATGTTACATCATTTTGTAATATAATAAACAATTGAAAATTATGTAAGAAGTATTTATCAGGTCATCCCATAAGTAATGTTGAAATCTGATAGTGTAAATACCATTCAATTTACTATTTTAAAAAGCCTAAATGATAATACATACTAGTACGTGTTCAGTTTTAAACGAGTAAGTTACTTCATCACAGTATGATTCAACTAACATAGTTACTAACCCTCTTAAAGATGAATGTGTGAGCACATAAGATATGTAATTAGTTTAGAAAAGACACTATTGCTGCAGTGTTTATGGGATAGATCCTTTAAATGAAAGAAATTGATGATCGTTTAAAAGGTTTAGAGAAGGTGATTTCAGCTTAAGAGATACGCTGCAAACAGGTCATCCTGTTGAGTTTAACAGTGACCTGCTTTTGTCTGAACTCAATATAAATAGTGCTGGTACAGTTGAAGAATTAGCTCAAAACTGAATTCAAACTATTCAACAGGCAACAACTTTCTTTGGATGGGGGTCCATTTTGGGTTGTGCATTAGTCTGTTCGTCTTCACTAAGCCGGTGTCTGCATCGCCATATATTCTTGTAAAATATCCATTTTCCATCTAATCTATCCAAAAAATGGTGAGATGCGTTCATGAGAGTGCAGATGTCCACTCTTGCTTTACAGTTGGCTTCTGTAATATCTCAGGAAACCATTTTTAAAGTTTAGACACTTTTCCAAGTTGTTGCCGATGACGGTGAATAGCTTGAATTCAGTTTTGAACTAATTCTTCAACTGTAACAGCACTATTTATTATATTCATTATGATTAACTCATTGAATACCTTTTGATTCTTGGTTAATTTCCTTGATCATATTAAAGACTTATTTCAAAACCATAAACTATGGCTGACCATATATATCACTACAACCAAAGTGTACAGTAAAATTCTATGACTATGTAATCTTAAAAGATCAAATTGAATATTCATAACTATCATATTTTCAGCTCTCATTTAAGCTTATTGAAACCTTAAAAATAAATTGTCAAAATCTTTAAATATTAAAAATCCAGTTTGTTACCCTACTTGAATTGCAAAATATTTTCTGCCTCCACTTTTATCATGTATCTATTAAATATAATTTATAACTAGCTGGACTCGTGGAGTTTCCAAAGATGTTGACTACTAAGATTATCCATTATCTCATGCTATACTATTCCTCTATCTTCTCATCCTCTCCCTTATCCTTTCCAATCTTCGTTGCCTGTCCATAATCTTATCTAAATGTTATACAAACATGGATTAGTTTCATATGCAAACATTTTCCAAACCCTCAGTAAACTACCTAACCTCTTTTCTGCCCTCTCCCTTCCTATCCTCTTATTAAACTACCTAACTTTTGTTTCCCACCTCCGTAACCTACCTTTCTTTCACCCTCTTTTCCTCCACTCTTATTAACTACCTTACTTTTTATCCCCTCTTTCTTCCTACCCTCTTATTAAACTGACTTTCCTTTCTTCCCCTCCTCTCTTTTCCTATCACCTCTGTAAACAATGTTTCTTCCCCCCCCCCTCACTCTTCCTTCCCCTTCAATAAACTACCAAACCTTTTTTCTCCCCTTTTATTAAACTACCTAACTCCAGTTTATAGTAATAAAATAATATTTATAGATAAAAAAAAAAATAAGTAATACATTTTCATAAAAGAATTACTCTGGTTTGCTAAACCCATTCTTAACCCAGATATTTCTTACAAACTAATGTAACATATATGAAGAAACAAACGAAAGAACCCATTTCGCAAAACAGTCGTGACACCTGATTTTTGCTTTATTCAAATTTCTGCATTCCAAAATTCTCTCTTGATTGGTTAGTTTTTGACCAATTGACCAATCAGTGTTATCGTGACAAGCAGATTAAAAGTATAAATGTTTATATTCAAGTTTGACTTTTAAAAACACTGCAGATTTCATTAGTCTTTGCTGTAACCTGATATTTTTAAGGTTTTAATTCAATTATTAATACATTGACGACCATTAATATTTTAAGATATAATTCCTACAAATAATCTCTCTGATTTGAACCAAGTTCAATTAAGTTGATTTTATATTGCAACCCAAATATACTTAATTCAAATAAATCTTTCTCATACTTGTAGCAAACTATTTTATTAGGTTGAATAAGCTTTAATTTCATTAAACCATATGTTTAACAACAAATCAATTTAGGTAAATCATTTAGAATATTAAAATATGATTAAAACAGCTTAATACATTTTTTTTCAGATACAATATTATATAAATTTTCTTCTGGAAATTTTTTTTAGCCTATTAGATTTAGAAATGTCAGCTGGTTGTCCATAATTATTTTTAACAAGTTCATTTTCAGTATCTACTCATTCTTCGTGACAGGAGTTTACAGTATTTTGATATATACCAATGAGAACAAACTTTCTACAATTTTTTTCACAAAATCTTAAACATTTATTTTTTACGAGTTGAATTCGCTTTTTTTCTGGATTGGTTTTGCTTATCTCAATAGCAATATAGAATAAGTTATCAAAACTTATTCATGTACATAACATTTTGTTGCAAATATCTCTTATATTTAATACAATATATGAGTGCTGTCCTCAAAGAAACCAAACTAATAAAACAGTGCACCAATCCAACGTTTTAGCATTCCCGTTACTGTTATGTTGCATAGCAGTGACTTTGACCTTTCATATAAAACAACTGTATCACTCAACACGTGCTACACATGCTAAAATGAGTTTGTGTCTGTGTGTGTGTTTGTGTAGTGCGTTTGCCGATACTGCATTCTGTGATCCATGGAAATCGTTGCCTGACTTTTAAGGGTTCTTACCACTTCAAAAACTCCACGGACAGCCAGGCGACGATTTCCACGGATCACAAAATGCAGTTTCTCAATGTGATCGTCGTCCATTAACTTGGAAAGAAAGAAAGCCAAATGCACTACACACACGTTCATTCTAGCATGTGTAGCTCAAATACTAACCAACCTGGCGTGATGCAGTTTGTTTCATACGAAAGGTCAAAGTCACTGCACCGCAACATAACAGTAGCGAGCACACTAAAACGTCTCATTGGTGCGCTGTTCTATCAGTTCAGTTTCTTTATGGACAGCCCTCGTACATTGTACTTTATTAATAATCTTTTGAAACCAGCTTGAGGCATGAAAAACAAATTTTACTTTCTGTACTCCATTGACATGTGTTGGTTTTAGGTTTATTCTATGTCAAAGTATGTATCGTTTTATGTATGTGTTGTTATGGCATCATCACACAGATGGACAGACACTTTGTTGAATATTTTTTTAAAAGGGAAACTTCGGTATCATACATGCATTTTAAGCCTTTTAGCATATTTCAATTTAATTCAATACAAAAATATTTTAAATAAAGTTAGCCGAACATTTTCCTCTATTTTATTTTTATGATTTTTGTTGAAACTATTTTTGCTTCCTTGGAATTTTCTCAAAGTGTCTCCCTTCCAGCTTGCTCTGTGTCAATGATGTTTGAAGTGTCCTACGCTCAACTACCTGTTGTTATTATTATTGCGAAGGTGAGTATATTCAGCTGAAAATAGCCTCTTCCTGATATCTGCCTGAGCCTTCTCTTTAGAATTTGGCTGCTCCCTTTGAACAAATACTTTCTCATGGTGACCACAAATACAACAACAAAAACAAGGATAACTGGAATTTCTCAGCCATTTTATTCCTGCGGACATCCAGCAGATATCCTTTCCCATTCCTTCTGCCACCAATGCCACTGCTGTTGTTGCTACTACTATTACCACCACTATTACTTTTGCAACAACTATTCCTACTGGTTTTGATTGGTTCACTTTGCTCAACAAATTGCTTTTACTATTCATAAGACTTCAGTCTTATCTGCTGGGTCACAGCATCTTTTTCTATGCTAGGTTTAATGTTCTTGTGTTAGCAGATTATTGGCTGGCTGATTGGTTGATTGGTAATTTGGCTGGTTGCTTGGTGATATCAACAATGCTCACTCCACTACCCCTTCCAAATCACTTGCTCTTGCCCTTGCCACTTTTTTCTATCACTTTCTAAATATCCATTTTACCCACTTCCAGTCAAAAACAAAGCTTTTAAGCATGCTATCATATTTTCCAGTCATTTTTATTAGCTGCTATCATAAAAATTGACATTCCATAGTAAAATTTATATTAGCTCTCATGTTACCTATCACTTTTCATGTTTTGGTTGCTATGATATAACTTAGATTTCTGCATGGAATTTTTCTCATGAAAGTATTGATATGAATAATCCCTTTGTTTTTTTTTTTACCTTTCTTTCTTAAATTCTTCTTTTAGTTTTCTTAAACATTTCAACACACTTCATGTGAAAGGCACTAGGTCATTGTTTCAATATCAGTTTAAGATATTTGAGGCTTCCATAACACTTGATTTCAAATTTGAGCAAAAAAGTATTATTCAATAATAATCTTCAAGCGAGTCAGATGTCTTACACTTGAAATCAAATCACATCTTTAGTCAGTTCTCTTATGATACCACCCAGTTAAGCATTTGATGATAGAACCCTTTCTTTTAATTCTTTTCCTCTTTCTTTTCTGAAAGTTCCCAGGACAATGCACATGCTAAAAGTTGACATTACTTTTAAACATTTCATTGATACATTAAAATTACATTATAGAAACTGATACCTTGTGTATTTCTGTATTTTAATTACTTAGAAGTGACATTATCTAATGCATGAATATATAACTGTATAAACAAAATTATAAAATTCATGAACACTAATGGTTGGATTTTAACCCTTCCTTCCAGGTAACCACTTCTCAACATTATTCCGCAGAAGGTTGATTATTACATAATTTTACTTAAATACATACTAGATATGCGGTTATCCTTTTATACCCTTCTGCGTCTATGGGACATAACTCGTTTTGTCAAATAAAGATATTTTTCATTTAATTTTATTCGATGAAGTATTATAAATCATTATTATAAATTTGTATTACTACTTTTTACCTTTCAGCTTACTTTTTTAGTTGCTTTTTTATTTTTTTTACATGGCCTGAAGTTAAAGTAAAAAAGCGACTTTTAAAAACTTAAGATGAAAATTCTTCCTTTCACTCGTTGAAAGCTTTGATATTTTATTTTTGTTGTGGATTTTAAATACTTTTTCTTCCCTTCTATGGATTATTTATATTTGTCTTCCCTTCTATGGAATTAACTTTTTCTGCACACATTTAAAGCTTACAAAATCTACTTCTTAAGGTAATGTTTTTAAACATTGAATATTTAAAATCTTTATTTTAAAACGAACATAGTATTTATATTTACCTTTTCCGTGCATAAAAACATTATTTTAAGTAGATTTTGAAAGCTTTAAGCAGGTGAAGGGAAGAAAAAGTTAATTATACATCTGTGGAAGGGAAGAAAAAGTACTTAAACTTCACAACGAAAATAAAATATCGAAGCTTTCAACGAGTGAAGGGAAGAATTTTCATCTTAATTTTTTTTATAGTTGCATTTTTTTATTGCAACTTCAGGCTGCTTAAAAAATTAAAAAAGTAAACTGAAGGTAAAAAGTAGTGATAAAAATTAATGATTTATAATACTTCATCGGATAAAATTAAATGAAAAATATTTTTATTTGACAAAACGAGAGTTATCTCCCCTAGACGCAGAAGGATATAAAAAGGATCACCCCTAAATATGGGTATAACATTGGTAAAAAATGAACTTAATGTTATTAATGTATTAAAGAGTAATCAGTTTTCTCTTATTAGTTACATCAGCATAGGTTAGACATAATTGTTTAATTTTAGATGTTTTGTTTTTCTAACACAATGTCAGTTTTTGTGATACCCCCAGTTTGTAGCATTTTTGCCGTTTTAAGCTTTCTGCCCTCCCTGCCAAAAAAAATAATTAAAACTCAACTAACGATGGTTTGCAATCATTATATTTGCAAATTATAGCTGAATTATTAAAATTAAATATTTTCTGGTAGAAAGTCAGTTTTTCAATAATTTAAGCTTAAATTACTTGATATATTTTACTGTCCATTCTCAAAATGGTAATTTCTCTAACCTGGAAACATTGTTTATTTTATAAGCCTATGGCAGCACAAATTAATTGTCACCTTTCTTTTTCTTGATATGTAGATCATATAAGCTCTAAATAAAATATGATCACTTTGTTTCACACACTTATTGTTTCACATTCTGAAAGTATAATATATAATGTACTCTAACAATCTATTCTGAGAAAAATTTATTTTTCACGGTATATAACTTTTTTCTCTTAAGATAATAGCTTTAATTATTACAAGAAATTACCATTATGCAACTAAATTAACAAACACATGTTAGATGTTTTGTAAATATTTAAAACGTATCCAGAATATAAGAGTACTCAGAGTTCTTTATGAAAATGAATGAGCAGTTTTTTTGTACAGTATTGTTTTTTGTCATCAGAATTTGAATCCTACTGAAAAATTCCTCTTTTAATTGTATGTAGATTGTAATGGTAAAATTACAGTGCCAACAATGTTTTGATGATTAGTGTTATTGGCTATCTAGTCAGACTTCAAAGAAAAATTGATGATGTATGAAAGCTTTCAAATGAGCCTCTTCATGGTCAAGTAACTTGTGAAATAACTTTTAAGTAACTGTCAATAGAAACCTCTCCTTTCATACTTACCCACTCCATTGATCACCCCATTTAAAAAAATTTTTTTAGCATCGCTATTTTGAGGGAGACATGGGAAACTTTTCATTTGTATAATTGTCAAAAAATTTGTCCCGTTATTTAAAATAGGTAAAAAAGATTTCATGGTTAAAATGAAAATGTAAGCACTTAGTAGAATTAACATAGTTTTTTTGGTTTTTTTAAAATTTAAATCCTAAATCTCTGTTCTTTAAGAAAAGCTAAAGTTTGGGGGTCAGTAAAATCTTGAATTTTTTGATGTTTTGTTAGACAGATTCATCATTTTTATGTCTATAACTATACATCCACATTTTGGTAGGTTCATTTTTGTCTAGTGAAATTTTATATACACACGCACATTGAGCTGTATTCGGATCCAAACAAAGGCTTACAATGATATTTATGCACAAGTGTTGCATATCTATTATTTTTTAAACTCTATTTTTATTCCAATGTATTCATGTTATTAATCCTACAACTTCAAGATAATCTGTTCATTGAGGTTTTTACATCATATATAAGTAATGTTAATAAATGGGGTAATATATAGTGTAGAATTTTGTGGCAAGCCATAGTTCCACTATCTTTAAAATATTATAAACCTTTCTTTTCATGAAAGAAAACAAATAAATGTGCTATTACATAAGTTCACTATGAATTGTCTTTATGACTTTGCGATATTGATTCCAAACTTTGTTTTTGATGTTAATAAATGTGATGTTTTAGCTCACATATATCTGTTTGTCTGGAATATGGCATTCTATTCGAAACATCTGTTTGGAATATAATTCTGTTTTCAAAATTCAATTTTCTTTGTGGCTTGCTTGTTTTCCAGGCTTTTATTATTATTCCTAAATTAATACTTTTTTCTTTTTTTATATTATTTAATTAAATAATTTAATCAAATAATTTAATAGGTCTTTTTGCCCAGTAATTGAATGATTTTGGCTATAATTTGAAAGAGAAAAAGAAGCTAAACTCTCAAATCTGTTAATGTCAAATTCTGATTTTCTCATTTTCTGTTTCTTTTAATGTTTCTCCTTGAATTTGTAGTGCTTGAGAATGGTTTGTAAATTATTTGAATTCAAAAAATAAATAACTGAAAGTATGTAGGATTTGTCTCAAATATACCTTTTTTT
>VCCN01004369.1:2141259-2151780 GCA_006491835.1 Architeuthis dux
GTTGAATTATTTGATTTAGCTGCAAACAAATCTACCTTGCCTGTATTTGCATTTGATTTAATATTCAAATATATTTCTTAAATTTCTGAGTTTCTTGAGATTATTTCCTATTAATTTGAAATATCACAACTTTCCACAAATTTGGAAGTGAATTATATTTTGGCAGATTTTACAAGAGGGACACATAGGAGCACCAAATCATTATTAGTGTAAATTAAATCATAAGGATCATAATAAAAATATAAGTTTAATGTTTTTGATATTTTGTGCCATTGAAGTGTTCAATGGAATTAGATACTTAAAAATGTAATTAGTAGGTCAGTGATTTCTACCAGAATTCCTTCTGATTTTATCACTACACATATGTAATGTTTAAGATTTGAAAAATGAAGATATACAATATTAATGTAACATCTTCAGTGCCAACTTTTTTTTTTTTTTTGCTATGCCAAGAATAAAACAATGGGGATCCCCCAGGAACTAATAGCATCACTGGAAAGCGGGTATTAGTCACAGTGGTGTGTGTGTAGATCAAAATAGAGACATGGGTACATCTCAAAAAGGGGGATGTTATGTAATGTTAATAGGTAAAGTAGAGAAAACGTTAATTAATGTCCTTTGGGGATGAATGTATTAATACAGTTCATTAAGATTGACTCTTTTCAAGCTGTGATAAATGATTGCAACATTATTTTTCATGTACTTAGTACATATTTATTATATATGCACACCAGAATCAACATGTCTATTTGTTCCTATGAACAAATGTATACATTGCTCATAAAATAAAAGTACATCGGAAGATAGTTTGCATAAATGCTGAATATTTGTGAAATACTGTCTTTGTATGGGCAGCATTTGTGACAACTTTGAACTCTGTTTACCTGTTCATACAAACATTTGTGGTTACTTTATGACTTTCAGGATAGAACCCCCCCCCATATCTGATACATTTTTGTTTATAAAAAAACTTTTTTCTCTTACAAAAATGTCACATTTGGTCTCAAGTTAAAAAAAAAAAAACAATGAAATATTTTAGCTGAATTGTATATATTTCAACACTATCAAGAATTAATTCATTTACATTGAAAACTTATCACAAATGAGGATACAGATATTCTCTACAGTACTTTTTTTTTTATGGAAAACTGATTGCCTGTCTTATAGAATATATTCCCATTATGGTAAAATTGCAAATCCAACAATAAGAGTTGGTCAGATTTTTATTGCTTCTGGCAACTGGCAACTAGACTTATGGGGGAAATAGGTGACTCATTTGATAAAGAAATATACTTAATGTGCTTAATGTGAAGTTACAAGTGACTAGTTTAACCTTCAAGTAGCTTTTAGTAGAAACACTTGCTTCCCCTACCCTCTTAGCCTATTGTCTTATGTAGCAGTAAGTCAGTTTCAGATCCTTTCTTAGGCGAACATTATGAATGTTTTATGAATGTTTAATTTGCAAAATTTGTGAAAAATCCATACAAATTTTTATTCTAAACGCAATCATTGACTTTTGAAATATTATATTGACTAATTTTTTAATTTTTTTTACAAATTGTTTAAAACTGATCACAAAACTGAATGATTGAAACAAAAAGATTGTAAAATGTAAACAATTTCCTAGCATAATTAACATGTTTTCTTTATCTTAAAATCTATGGTGATGTGTTTTGTTGGATACAGTGGATTCACTTTTGGCTAATCTTTTATGTCCATTATTTCTTTCTTTATTAAATTTATTAGTAATATTACTACAATTGGTGCTTCATGGTTCTTGTTAAGAAATTGATGATGTTATCATGCATCTTTTCAAGATGTATCTCCTCCACTTTCTTTTCTCACAAAATGATATGCTTGACTTCTGACTCGATGACTATTGTTTTTCATTTAAACGGTAAATGCTACTTGAAAAAGAAAAACTATTCACTATTTACTGCATAGTTGTAAGATCAATAAGTTACTTTTTGTGTAATAAAAATATATTGTATGTTGTGGAATACAAGTTTTCTAATTGATATACCTTATTACTTTTGAAGGTGCCATTAATCATTGTTTTTGCTGCTTCTTTAATTGCATGAAAGATGCTGTTTGGTTTTTTTTTGTGGGAGGGTAATACTATTTTTCTCCATTACTAATTCAAATAATTTGAAACTGCTTTTTATTAAAATAGTTTCTGGTGCACTGCGGTAGCCAATTATGTAAGGGAGATAATTCAGTTTAATTAGATATTTCTGGAGTTACCTCTACATTATACAAAAAGACATATTAAGCAAATATTAATACCTCTCTTTTGCTGTCGCTGTTAATTGAAAGCAGTTTTTTTTGTTTTTTTTTTAATTTAGTTTTTTTTATTTGAGTTGATCTCAAATCTACTATGATACAAACATTTTACTTTTCAAACTTTAAAATGGAATTAGATGCAACCATTTGCTCTGTATCTCCAACTTTTTCAGTTATACAACTTAATTGTACGTTGAAATAATTTTACTGTATGAAAATTAACTACTTGGGGATTGTCTGGTGGATCAATTCTAGTTTTTATATGTACATAAACGGTCTTCCAAATTTTTTCCCCTTTTTTATTTTAGACTCAAGCAGATTATACAAACCGATTTCTTCACTTTCTGGGTTTCTAATAAACCTAGATGAAACCAGTACTCAATTTTTGAAAAAGTAAATCATTGATATAAAATAATACTAATAATATATTTCAATAAAAACACTATTTTTGATCACTAAAGTAATGAATATTTTTGCTAATTTCAACTTGTTGAAATTTAACAGGAAAAAATAGTATAGAAAATGCAGAAAATACTGATGTTATTAAAAAGATATAAAGATCATATTTAAATTCTGCTGTTACTTCAGAAATACTTGCATTACTATATAATTCCTTTTGACATCATTTTTATTTTATAACAATGAAATTTAGTGTTTAACACTTCAAGTCCATTTTTATAATGAATTTTTATGGATAAAATATTTAATGTTTTATTGACTTAGTACTCCTAAGGCAGTATTAAGTATTTTGTTTTTGAAACTAGAATGATACAATTTTTGTACGTATTTTTCAATTTACAATCTGTATTTTTGATTGTATCAGTATGTATTGCAATATGTTAAATCAACTATGGAACACATGTAGACAAATGTTTATGTTACTGCCATTGTTTATACAGCTTGAAGACCATGAAGAATGTAGATACACAAATGAATCATTTCCTGGGGAAAATTCTTTTTTTAAGATAAATTTAAGTACTGTGTACAAAACTAGTATGGATATGTAATTATCACGACAATGATTGAAATAAATGAAGATTTTAACTATTTTGAATTAGTGTTTAAAAATGTAATCGCAAAAATATAAAAGTAATTCCCATAAGTGAAGGTAATAAGGTTTCACAATATGAGTACTTTTGTTTTCCTCTAAAATGATTATTAAAATGCTGTTGCCCCTTTGTTCTCTGAATGAACTTGTACAACCTGAAAATGACAATTGAATTCATTATTTCTCTTATAAGCCATGAAACCTCTCTTTGCTTGACTTTCTTTCCCACCATTTGTCACCATCAATTGATGCCTTTCAATTTTTGTCATCTTTTTCTTCATTTTTTTGTTTGTTGTTTTTTCTCACAGGCAGTCGAGGATATTGGTAACATTTGTTATTCACTTTGTTTTCTACTAATTATGAAAACTAAATCTCTATTTTAATTTATTAACATTTTTTAATGTTTCCTTTCTTGACTCTCCAAGCCTTTGGCTATTCAGTATATGGTATCATATTATTATAGAAAATAGTAATATTAAAAACATTTATTGTAGCCAATATGCTATAGATTATTGCCATTGATTAAAGCTCTGTTTTTAATTGAGTTCTTCTGTTGAAATCTATAGCTGCCTTGTGTTTCCATCTCTCATATTTTTCTTTTTTTCCCTAATCAAAATTTCAACTTTTAAAAACAGCATAAGTTAGTATGCAGAAAAAAAGATTCCTGACATTTTCTCGATTTTGTGTAGACTTTAATGATAACACATTTTAATGCTGTTTTTACAGCCACTTATTAAAAAAGGTAACTCAAATGTTGTTCCACAAATGTAAACTCTCAGTATTGCACTAAAAGTTATTCTCTTTTTCTTTTCTATTGCTGCAGAATTCCAATCCAGGTTATCCAAGGTCAACCACTTATATTGAAAACGGCTGCTGGGACTCCCATTAGTTTTGCTCAACAGCAACAACTTCAGCAGCAGCAGCAACAACTTCAGCAGCAACTCCAGCAACAACAGCAGCTACAACTTCAGCAGCAGCAGCAGCAATTACAGCTGCAGCAACAGCAACAACAGCAACAGCAACAACAACAGCAGCAGCAACAGCAACAACAGTTACAGCAGCAGCAGCAGCAACAGCAACAACAGCAGCAGCAACAGCAACAACAGCAACAAACCCAACAACAACAACAGCAACAGCAATCTTCAAAAGTCAATCAAATTCAGCATATTCAAGTCTCTACTTCTTCACCAGGTGTTAATCGCTCCCTTACACCTAGTCAAAGCCCCGCCCCCATAAACTCTCCGCTAGTCAGTAGATCCCTGACTCCTGGATTGGTCACTATCAGCCCATCATTCAGTGGACAGCATCCCAATAGTGTCAGTCCTTCCCCTAATGTTGGTCTGGTACAGATCCCAACATCAGTGCAATCACAGCCTTCTACGCAGCAACAATTGCAGGCAGCTGCCGCCGCTGCTGCCGCTGGAGGTGTCCCAATCCAAAATCTAGTCCAAGCCCAAAACCAGCCACATATCCAAAACTTACTCCCTGGACAGGCAGTTCTCCCAACTCAGGGCCAGAATATAGTGCACACCCAAAATACAGTGATTCAGAACCCTAATGTGGTCAATGTGAATGTCGCCCATGTTCTATGCAATAACTCGGCGCAACAAGCAAACCAGCAGGGAGGCATGGTGAGTGTGTATCCCAATGTACAAGCTGCCTCTTCATCAAACCCTGTCACGCTGCAAGGTACCATCATTAACACTCCACAGGGGAAAAGCATTATCATCCCTAATGTTGCTGGACTCCAAAATCTTCAGAACCTGCAGCTGCCCCCGTCCCATGTTGGGCAGCAGGTATCCAGCACTGGTGCTCTACTTCATGCTGCCCAGCCCACAGTGGGCGGAGCTCCAGGCATGGCAGTGGGCAATGCTGCAGGGATGGCTGTTGGAGCTGGTGGCACCATGCAGCTGTCTGGCCAGCAGACACAAGACAAGTCGCAAGCTACTCTTACGGCATCAGCACCTGCACAACCCAATTATAGCTTTGTTAATCTCAACACTCCATCATTTATCTTCCGGGCACTACAACCAAATTTGATACAGATTCAATCCACTACCAATGGTGGGCAGTCCTCAACAGTAACCTCACAGGTGCAGTCATATCCTCAGATCTCGCAGTCTCAGCTGATCAACTCCTCCACATCACAAGGAAGCATTCCAGTACAGCAGGTGGTCAATACTCTTCAGGGTCAACAACTGAAGGTGATTGGTCATCCAGGACTGCAGATGGCTGGATCACAGCCTGGCACTGTTACGGTCAACATTGGTGGGCAGAATTTTAACTTGCAGGGTCTCACATCAGGACCACTGCAGTTCCAAGGAGGTCGGCAAGTTTTATTACAGACTCCACAAACACACACTGTGCCCATTCAAAGTACTACAGCAAAAACTTCTATTGCTGGTCAGGATATTTCTTCTTTAGCATCGAAAGCTCCTCTTACAACTATGCAAGTCATCCAGAATGTCAGCAGTACCAGTAGCGCGACAACCACTGGCAATCAGCGTAATACCAGCCGAACAAAAACCCCACCAAGCAAGTCTGCCAAAAGCTCATCGAAGAATTCTCGAAGTCGTGCATCTCCATTGCAACAGCCGCATCAACATCAACATCAACATCAGCATCAACATCAGCACCAGCAACATCATCAGCAGCAGCAAGTTCAAACAATTCAAAATATCCAGTTACCTCAGGTCGCTGCCATGCATTGTGTTAGCAGTAGTCCAGGCCTCAGTACTGCCCACTCCACTACTGTGACCACGACTGTCTCCCAGTCTCTTGTACAGTTGCCTTCACAGGTCAGTGTTGCAAACAGTCTGGTTGGTGTTCAGGTGTCATCCAGTACTGTTCAAACCAAACCCATTAGCAGCAGTGGGGTTGTCCAAAGTTCAGGCTCACAAGTTGTGGCCAATCAAGCGCAAGCTGCTGTCCTTAATTCACATATGCAGACAATACAAATTGCTCATGATCCTAACTTCTTAGCCCGAGTACAGAATGATATAAAGACATTAGTCTCTATAAAGAACCCAAACCGAACCCAGAAATCCCAATTGGACCAGTTAGCAATGCTCCAAAAGAAGCTGTTGTCGGGACAGCAGCAATTTGTGACCAGTGGTCAGGTGGGTCAACCACCGATAGCCCAGCCCCCTGTAGCTCAGGCTGCTCTCACACAACAGGCCGTGATACAGAAAACACCAGCAGCTTCATCAGTGCCAACAGCTGGCAATGCATCCAAACTAAACCAGTATCAGCCACAGCAGGCTACTGTAGTTGGCCAGATTCCTTTTGCACAGGTCAGCAAGACAGTGGCCAATGTGATCTCCAATTCCCTTGCTAATCAGTCAGCAGGTGGTCAGGTTACATCATCATCACAAACTGTACCAATGTTAACCACGCAGCCCAACACCATTGTCCAGTCAGCTCCAGGTGGGGGCAGTATACAAGTATTGACCACTAACAAACAACATGTTGTAGGAATGATTGCTGGCACGACGACTTTAATACCTGTTGTCCCCAGTTCCTCAGCATCAGCTATGCACACTATTACATCTGGGAAGTTACCCATACCTGCAACACCTACTACTGTGCCCACACATGTAAAGGTAAATCTTTACATATTTCCTCACCTTTTTTTCTTCATATTTAGTGCAGGCTATTATTACACTTATTAGTGTTGATTGCTCTTTAGAGTGAACAAACTATTGTTCTCGTATGTATTTTTATTTTTTATTAGTTTGATTGCTCTTTACATACAGTTTTGAAAAAAAGATTAGTGGGGGGGTGTTCTACTTTCAATGTAACTATAATACCGAACCCTTACTTTCAGTCCACATGATATCTCTTAAAGTTCTGAATGAATTTCAATGAAATGTTGTAGAGGGGGGGTGGGCAATGGACTAAGGAAGAAGTGTTTTTACATTTTGGGGCGGATCCAAGAATTTTTCACAGTTACCTCTCTGCAGTGTAGCTATACAACACAATATCCCTAAAAAGTTCTCATTGAATTTCAATGAAAAGGGTGATCAATATATTCTGGGGTGGATCCAGGATTTTTTCACTGTCACCTGCTGCAACCACGCAATCAAACTAGCAGTTCCTTCAGGAAACACATTCATCTAGTTATGTTCTTATTATGATATAGCCTGCTGATTTGTTACTTTTCTTTTTTTTTCTTTTTTTTTTTTTAAAGTGTGGTGATAAAAGCATGAACTATTATCTAAATATTGTAAGAAATCGTTGAACACATTACAACTTTTACATGTATCTCAAAATATATTGCACACATTGCTGAAGTTTAGTAATTTTGATATTATCTTATTTTGACACCCGAACATCAAATGCTATAAATTTCAGAATGAAGCAAAGCAGGCTTCATTTGTTACACTAATCTCATATTCAACTAATAAAAAATTTCCATTTATGTGGGTTTTGATGTCTTCAGATGATCATCACATGTATTATTAGGTGACCAAAAAGTTTGTTCAATCTATTAAATAAAAATATAAACAATTTCTTTTATTTTCGACATTAACTTGATTGAACAACATATCTAGTGCTTTGTTCCATTATCTTCAGCCAACTTCATAATTCCATCCTCCCAGAACATTTTATCTTTCCCAACAAAGAATGGCTCTGGGTGTCTTTTGCAGTCTTCCAGGGAATTGAAATTATTTTCATTAAAAGAATTCTGTAAAAAATGGAATTTAAATGGTAATTCAAAGGTGTAATATCTGGTGATATGGCAGAATAGAGTGAAAATCGTGGAATTCCACAAGATTTCATTGAATTTCAGTGGAAATATGGTCCAGTCGTTTTCTTTTTCGTTTGTTTTTTTTTCTCCACTTAACTTATGTAGAAGCTACACATCAAAATGACTAACATAACTAAGCTGGTGTAAATGATTTTCAATGCTTCATTTGGATATTTTGAGTCTGTTGGTTATCTCCCACATCATATAAGGTTGGTTATTCTCAGGTAATGTCTTGATTTGATCACTATCAACCCCAACTGGTCTACCCGACTGTGGAGCACCGTCCAACATGAAACTTTGCAACCACTTCTGACAAATTTAGTCATTTACAGTACATTCTCTAACTACTGCACAATTTTTCTTTTCTTTTTTTTGTATCTGAATTGCATTTTTACCTTTCTTTAAAAAAAAAATAACATGCCAATGTTGGTTATTTTCTTCCATTTTCAATGTTAGAATCAATAAAAAAAAAATGCATCAATTTGACATTTAGAAGGAACGTACACTGATATAACAGCTGTGACAATACAATCAGAAGTGATCTTTTTGAATGTAATTAAAGCTAAGTATTCCTAATACCATTTAACAACAAAAACAGAATGACATTTTTGGCCAACCCAGTACTTTATATTCTTTTTGACAGAATGCTATGTTCAGGTATCCACATCACCTAGAGATAGTTGGAGTCAACCATTTATTGCTTTTGTATTCTGAAAGTAATGGAAGTCAATTTTGATGAAATAATTTCTATCTGATAAAATGCATCTTCTGTGTGTGTGTGTGTGTGTTTTATTTTGTATATCACTCACTCTGTTTTTATTGTTTTAGATTGGTGATAAAGAGGTGTTGATCAATGTGCCTGTTCAAAACAAGGAGAAGATCTTAGCCCAATTGGCACAGCTGGCTCCTGAGCAAATCCTGAAGCACAAGGGCAAGTTGATAGTGAAATTCGACCCTCAAACTCACACGCACATCTTGCAGGCCCAACAGCAAACCCAAACTCCGGCTCAAGTACACCATCACCATCATCACCATCAACAGCAGCAGCAGCAACCACAACAGTCACAACAACAGCAATCGCGACAAATTCGGCAACATCAACAGACTACAATAGTTGCAGCAGCTGCTACATCCACGGGAAATACTGTTGTCCTTCCCAAGGGTCAAATGCACAGAGGTGTACACACTTGTAAAGGTCAAATGACCATAGACAGCAAGCTTCCTCTTCCTGTTCAGGTAGCATACCCTTGTCCTTTAATTTACATACATTATATTTTACAAAGTAAAGAGTTTTTGTGAAGTCATTTGTTGAGAACCTCATGAAAAATATGCATCTTATTTTGACAATAAATTGCAAAAAGCAGCACCATCAGAGATATTCTGGTTTTCACCATCTTTACTCTCTTGCTAACAGTTTTTATAAACCAGAAAACACTTCTTGAAATATTTTGAAAAATGAATGCTTACAGTAAATCTTGAATATTCTAAAACGATTCAGATCAGGAATAATAAATATCTCGATATACATGCACATACATGTAGGTTTTATGCAGTTACATCAATGGCCATTAAAACTCCTCTATTAATACTTCAGGTCATTTTTAAAAAAACAATTTTTTCACCTGTAATCTACTTGTAGAGCTTAGAGCTATATTGGGGTTTTGGTAGCAAGTAGGTTTTTATGGGTGGAGTTCTAACCCCATGCACAAGATGGACTGGGCTAAAGAGCTCCAACTGCCCTGCTATTTACCAATAGCTAGGGGTATAAGTGGATTCATGCCTTTCCTAAGTGAACAGCCTTAGCCGAAACTCAAACTCAGTTTGCCAATTCTGTTTTTTGTACCGGTAACCTCTCTGCCACTCTGCACCACCTTCAAATCATTTATGACCTAGTAAAAAGGCTATGATTGAGGAAATTGTCTTAGATTCTTTAACTACTCATTACTGATATCATTCAGAAAAGCCCTGTTCACTATCTAATTTTTATGCAAATTAGCATTCTGTTTGTGTTTAGCTTGGAATGATTGACCTTTGTTAACTAAATATGAAATGAGAGATTTGACTTGAAATCACATATGGAAACACCTCATATTGCTAATGTAGTTAATAGGGTACTGATATTGTTATAAAAGATCTTAATATTTACAAATTTCAATTGACTTATAAAATATTGTCAGTTACTGTGTATCCTAATGATTAGACTTTAGATGTTGATTATCATAAAGTAGTCATCAGTAGAAATCTTATTAAAATTGTTATACTTAATGTAGCATACTGTCTTTGTAGTGTGTTTCAGTGTACTGCTTATTAACTATTTTTATAATCTCAACAGGTTTATGTAATCTAGTGCAGTAACAAATATTTAATTTCATTATATGTACAATGTCACCTATAAATGAGTAACCCCTACCACTTTTTAATAGAAAGTTAATTGTCTTCT
>VCCN01004369.1:2152052-2165538 GCA_006491835.1 Architeuthis dux
ATGTACTCATTTATGGGCGACACTATACACTAGCTGGCAGGAAAGAACATTTCTTGTAAAATTGCAGTGTTTAATTAATTGACTAATCAGAATCATTTTCATTTTACAGCAGGAATTAGAAAAAAATTTAGTTCAAGTCAAAATTGAACCGGGACAGTCAACAACAGTTATAAAAGCTCCAGGAAAAGCTTCAAAACGGACAACAGAAATGCCTAGGGGTGTTGCGTAAGTAAACCATTACTTTTGTCTGCTTTTATAAAACCATTTTTATTTGGTTAATGTTATTTTTGCATGCCTTCAACAATTACTTAATTACTTTGTACTTTCTGATGGTTCATATTTTTATGTAGTAAAGGGGTTATGTGGGATTCTCAGCTCTACCATAGCAACTAGATGGAATGATTGTGGTAATGTTTACACTGAGACTAATTAGTTTGCACTAAGAACAATTGGTATTCTTAAATGGTTCCTGTTGACTGTTGTTCAAGCATAATTTAGCCCTACGTCAATGATAAATCATAAACCATTACTACCAAAGACAAAGCTTATATTTCCAGTAACAGTGATAGACTAACCATAATTGTTAATTTAATCCATTAAATCCATCTAGCATGAAATCAAGTAGCTGCCCACTTCTAGGGATTCTTACAATAATGTAAAGATTTTTTTCTCCCAAATTACCTTCCAAAGATCCAATGTTGCTATGGTTTTCTGCAACCTATCTATAAAAAAGAAACTTTATCATTAACAATTTTACTTCTGTTTATTTGGAAACCGACAACCAAAGCTGTCAGCATAGGTTTCTTCAGTTTTTGGTCTGGCTGGCTGTGTATATATCATGTGTACAGACCGCACCAATAGACCTAGAGGGCTGAAAATTTAAACATTTACTCCTTATGTCTAGAAAAAAACTGCACCACAAAAGACAAAAGAAGTAACTTATTTATTGATCACCTCTTTTTCCAATTTTTTAATTGATCACCTCTAACGCAGCATGCTGCTAAAAGACATTGGTCACATGGGTGGTTTCTAGTGAGTGACTAATCTTTTTTCTTTTTTTTTTTCAATTTACTCAAAATCTTAGGAATAACAATGAATGACTTTTATAATTATGAATTGTTATGATGAAATTATAGTAAACTATTTTCAAACACCTCACCATATGAAACAATGTAATACAAAACTGTTACTTTAATAAATGTATCAAATAAGAACTGTGTACACATAAATCTGCATATCTATTTGTGTGTGTTTGTATTATTACACCACATGGACTTGTGGCTTACATTCATGCTTGGAATTTAAGTTACATCGAATAATGAAGGAGCACAACATGGGGCCAAAGTATAGGTCTAAAAAGATTGTAGAGACTTTCTTTTATTATGGCAGAAAGGCAACTTACACACAAGAACAATGATTGAGCTACACTGGCCTTTGAGCGCACTTTTAGGATCCACTTCTCGCTCATAACAGGCACTAAATGTCCTTGTTTTTCTTTTTTCACTCGCTGTCTTGCAAAAGACATTTTGCTGCCTCTGCTAATACACCTCTGTAGCTACATCCATAAGTCTGTAGCCTAATGATGAAAAAAGGTAAATATTTATTCTTCAACATAATTTCCTTCATTGTCAATGCACTTAACCTAATGCTTCTCCATTAATCACATAGATCAAACATTATACAGTGAAAGTCTCAGATCAAAATTCAGCTAATAACCGGCTACAGACTTATTGATCCACCCTTATACATTTTGACTCAAGGGCACTCTTACTGACTGACCTATTTTTGCTAGCTTGACAAAATACATTTCTCTACTCGCACTGCTCTTATTAGCTAAGAGCCTTCTCTTGTAGACTACTTTCTACTGACTCTCCTGAATCCTAATTTTGAACCCCAGACAATGTCCATTTCCACTAACATACCCATCACACATTGGTCTTTTAGCATCAACCACAAGCCAACTATTACAAGACAATGCCCCTCTCTAATCTGACAACATTATGGATACCCTACTTCGGCTGGCATAGTGTGTGTGTGTGTGTCTGTGTACAGTTTAAAATTTGCTTGGGAAAGATCTTTCATGCTCTATAGTTTGTTTCTTTGTTTTGTTTTTTCATTGATGCAATTTATTTCTGTTCATACTTGAATGTTTTGTTTTTAAATGGATTACTTTTAAATAAAATTCAAGGATTCATCAACGACTTAGCCGAGACCAAGCAATTGCATTAAAACCTGACACCAAGACACCATTCAAGGACAAACAAGATGCCTGCAGACGTCTGATTCGCTTCCATGTATTCCAGGACTGGGGACCAACACAAGAAAAATTAGACAAAGGTTAGATTAATTTTGGCACTTCTACTTATATATATTTTAGTTTAAGTCTTTTTTCAATATTTTACTTTTATATTATTTTGCTCTTTATTTTAAATATCAAATTTATTGCTTAAAAAAATCTTATCTAGCCATAATTACATAAGACAATATTTGTGTTAAATGTCAACATCTGTTGAACTAATTCTGTCATAATTTTTGAGCACCTTTTGTATTAGCGGGGGTTCCAGGTTTTCTTTTGGTGGGGGGGGGGTTAAAATTTTCGTAATGGAAAATTGTAATGAAGAAAACGGGTAAGTTTGGTTTTAATATTTTGTTTTCTTGATCAGTAAAAATATTGTCCAACTCTCCCTGCTTAAATCTTTCAAAATATTTATTGTTTTTTCTTTAATTTTCAGCTGATCAATTGTTTGAACAAGCTGCTAAAGATATCTTGAAAAAGAAAGATGCCATGTGTGACAAATACAGAGTTTTGTTATTAGAAGAAAGTATGGTATGTATTACAAGGCTACATATTCATGCTGGGAAGGTGGGGTGGTTTCCCCCCCCCCCATGTTTTGCATTTTGATTACTGAAAATTAATCAAATTCCTAAGTTAATCTCTTCTAGTACTTTGTAAATGAGAAGATGGGTTTAAAAATTACAAGAACAATCATGGGGCAGCCACGTAATACAAATGTCAGATAAGCAGTGGACATCACAAATAACATTTTGGTATCCAAGAGCACAGAAATAGAAGCGAGTAAGCTCCTCGGTGAGGTGGAATCAACTGATAAGAAGCAACGGAAGTAACTAGCAAAATGTGTCCAGAAACCAGACTCCGGATGATTGCCATGCTTGGCTGGGACTGATCATCATCATATGAAGGATATTGACACAAAAAGTGTCAGAAAATTGGGGTTCAGTTTGTTGTCAGAATTTTGAGGGAGGATCATACTAAATAGTGTTTAGAATTTTGTGTGTCTATGTGAAAAAATATTAGCTAGCAAGTACCAGATCCAGTGCGAATCGCAGATAGTGCTTGACACGGTTAGAGAGCTAGACTTTCAGGGAGTATTCCCAGCGTGGCAGAATTGCTGAGAGTGGTGTATCCCCATAGAAGGGTATGGTGGCCAAATTTAAATAAAGTACGAATAAAGCTTTTCATAGAAGTCTCAGAACTTTTTGATTGTATCTTGTATTACTGCAATTCTTGTCCAAGTGGTTCTCGAGCAACCAGAGATAAATGTTGGCATTTCCCATTTTTAGCCTCTTAAAAGGCCAAGTGTATATCATATATAGTATCACAAGATTAATTTGGTTTATTGTTAGTTTATGCTTTTAGATAGGGATTTCATTAATTTAAAATAGATAATATTTAGTGCTGATATTTTTAATTTCAACTCTGTTTAATAATCTTGTATTTAATTTTGCTCAAAAGTCTTATCCAACCATAATAACATAAAATGAACATAAAAGCTGTATTCTAACACACTAAATGAACAAAATTGTATTTTTATTTTTGATTATTAACCTGTATTAAACCATTAAATATCTTATTTGCTTGACAGAGAGATAAACCATCAGCTGAAATGGTTATGATTCAGCGGATGCTGAACCAAGATATGACTGCTGTCCTTGATGAAGAGAGAAAAATAGCTGCTGAAAATCCAGGTAAATCTAACCGAATATAATTGCTTCATTTACAGTCGAGATGATTTGTCGTGAAAAAAATCCTCTTTTTCTTGTTTTTCTGTGAATTGGTAAATTACAAATCGTAAATATTAATAATACATATTCACTGAAGGTAATTTTGTGTAAGAAATACAGGGGGGTGGGGGTCTGGGTGTAGTGGGGTTCAGAATTTTTTCAAAAATTAATAAGTGGGGTCTATTATTCGGTACTCATGAGTAGATCTTCTGGAGCTAGATCTAGCTATTTTTTGTGCATTTAGCCCCTAAGTCAGTATCTAGCTCTTAGCTCCTTTTCAATTTATCGAACTTTTTTCTTATACAGAACGAGATATTTCGCCTACATTAGTCTAATTTATCTTAATTTTAATGAATAAATTTCTTTTGTGTGATTTACAAGCCCAGGTTTGGGCGTTTTTATAGAAATCTGTTGCTTTTTTCCTCAAAAGTACATAAGAGTAGATTCCCTTTATTGATGAAAAAAAATGCAAGTTTTAAGTCTATGAAATTGGAGGGACTACTGTATTATGATTAGATCTAAAAGAGAAGAGTTTTCTTTGTGTGTAGAAATGTGTAAATTATGAAAGTTGTACTGTTGATTTTGTAATAAAGCTCCACTTGCTTTGTATAAATAGTGAACCTGCTTCCATCACCTATAATCTTTTCAATTCTTCTTTTTTACATTTTTTCCTTCATACTTTGATCTGGAGCTATTCTCGCAGCCAAAATAAAATATATTTTATTACTCTAAAACGTTTCCTTTATAAAATGTATTACTCAAAAATGTTACTGCCATTATTCCTAAGTAAAGTAAAACATTTCAAAATAAAGGGATTTTGGAATGTAGTATCTTAGCCTTTCTTAAAAATTAAAACTATGATATAGAATTAAATAATATTGTTTTATGTGTTTTCACATACTTATACTAATTCTGTCTCTCATGCATCTCGGATATCATTTTATTTTATATCTTCAATTCATGATAAATTATTGTATCTATCTAGAAAGCATAGAGACACAAATTATTTTTCTAAATCTGTACATTGAAATAACACTGGACGAAAAATAATTTGAATTTTCATGTACTTTTTAATGAGAGATCCAATCGTATTCTTTTTTCTAATGCACAAAATCGAATATGCTTTTTTGATGTATAGCCCCAAACCAATTGTGATATTAGTGGCCTTTTGTTAACTTTTCTTTCTTGCTGCTTTTTAGATGAATTTGAACCTATGCCAAGAAAGCTACTTAAGCTGGAACCAGAGGTTGAGAGCTCTGATTACAAAGAGGATTGCATTAAAGCTGAGCCAACCAAGGATGACTACATTGAATGTAAATCAAATTCTCCAAATAAAATGCCCTTCCTCTCTGTGAACAAAAAGGAACCTGTAGATAGCAAGGAAGATCGTTATTCTGATTCTGGGAAGAAATGGAAATGCTCAGGCCGAGGGGAACAACGTTCCCCTCCTCGTAGTGTCAAGTTGGTTATCCGGAATGATGGGGTCAGTTTTAGCAGCAGCCTCTCTGTTAAAGTGAAGAAAGAGAAATCCCCCAAACCTCCAAAGACTGAAAAGAATGAAAAAGACCACACAAGTTGTGTCACAGTAAAGAAAGAGCCCCCTGATATCAAGTTCTCTGCAATAGAGATAAAGCAAGAACCTGTTAGTGAAGAAAATTATGCAGAGTGGAAAACCTCATTGCAAGCAAGCAGTACTTCAAATGTCATTAAGCAAGAAACGTTGTCCTCATCAAGATTTCATAGATGTACTGCTCCATCTGGTGGCCTCATGGCCATCGGAACAACCACCATCACCACCACCACAACAACGACAACAACAGTTGTGACTGCAGCACCAGCAACAACCGTAACAACAATAGCAAATGCAGTCACAGCATCAATTATACCACCGACGACAATGTCGGCATCAACAGTGTCAGTTTTGTTGACACCTGCCACTGTTGCAAACTCTTCGGTACCTGTGGCTGGAGTTTCCAGCACAGCAACACCAACAACTAGAACCTCTGCATTTCAGACAAATTGTGACACCTCGAACAATGACCTCTTTATGGATGAGGAAGCTTTCCTTGAAGGTCAGTTAGCCGACCAAGATCGGAGGAATAGTTATCAGTCTGAGTCCCAACGAACTCGAATTAAATCAGATACAGATATCCTGGAAGAATCTCCTCCAGATGATATGCTGTCATCCTTTCATGGGTTGGATTTTACGGTTGATTTCATCCTGCCAGATAATCCATCAACCAGTAGTATTAAGCAAGAGCTGGGCTCAACAGACCTTGGCTTTGATCGCCACCAGTCTGCTGTCCCTCAGTTCTCTCTAGGTAATTCCAACTCTAGTTCTTTTGCATTAGGGAATTCTCATTTCAGTCCTAAAACATATGAGCCGGACCCATCTGCTACCTATTCCCTCGAAGACTTTGTGTCTGACGACCTGCTAGGAAACTGCCATTTCCCCTTGCAGTCCACATCAAACTTTGTCCCCGATGACTTGCCCCTGCCTACTGCTGCTAGTTCTGAATTGCAGAATGCTGTTGAAAGTATTGCGGACTTTGACAATACAGACAGCATGGCTGTCTCTGAGTGTAGTCTCGACTCGCTGGCACATAGGACTAATTTAGTTTTAAATTCTGAAGACACTGTACAATCCATCCTTTCTGGGTCGTCTACTTTGCACAATGCAGAGCCTGCTCCGTCCCCTGTTATTGCTGCCTCCAGCAGTAATAGCAGTACCGGGGCAACGAGTAGTAGTAGTGGTGGTGGTGGGGGAGGAAACAATACCACAAGCAATCAGCAACAACAGGTGGTTGTTGTCTCCTCCACCTCGTCCACAGACTGTATAGCAGACATTCCGGATGCCTACACCGATCCAAAGCTAAAACAACAGACAGAGAGCGCCGTGAACAGCATCCTGGGTCTAACACAGGAACAAACCATACCATCAAGTGACTTTGGTATTGTGGACAGTCCAATGGATGATTACAGTAACAGTAGTTCACACCACTCCTGCAATGTAGGAGGAGTGAGCACCGCCAATAGCCTAGCCAGTGGTGGTGCCTCTGTGGATAGCAGTGTGGCTTGCACTGTAGCCAATACTGCAATAGACACTGGGGTGGCTGTTACTGTTGCTGCAGCTGCTACTTCTTCAGCTGCTGCAAGTGGAGTGCCACAAGACTTTTACACTTCTGTTCATGATCGGTCACTTGATGAGAACAGTCTTGTTAGTGCCACAGACACTGACATGCAGATTGAAGATGATTTAGATGCTGCTGTTCAAAGCATTCTCATGTAATTAAATATTAATATTATAAGAAGGACGGTACTAATTATAATGAAAGGGAAAAAAATATGATAATGATATAAAAGATGAAATATTAAATATTAATAATAATAATAATAAATGTATACATATATTTTTTATTTCAAGACACTGGCTATAGTCGGGCAGGATATTATTTCAAGGAGAAGAATATAACACTTAACCACTCATGACATTTTTGCTTACATCTCAAACTTCTTTTTCCTTTCATCACCTCGACTTTTTTCTCTTTCTCTCTCTCTCTCTCTGTGTTTTCCCCGCTTCGGAACTCAGAAAATATGTTCTGTCTTTGTCTTTCCTTGTGATTTTATCAGTCTTACTACATATCAATTTTTAAAAAGTTGAAAGAGTATTTCAATAGAAATATTTTTTCCATTTATGCATCATTTACTTTTAGAACAAGAAAGATTAATTAATCATACCAAAGCTGTACTGATATTTAAAATATTAACATATAAACAATCAGTTAAGGTTATGGCTAAATTATTTATTGGGATTATAGTAAATATATATTACCATACTCCTTTCTGGTTGCTTATAAGACCTGTTTCTTATCTACTTAAAATGTTTGTGGGAGAAGAAATAGGAGAGAGAGAGAAATGTGGAAAAAAGCAGTTATAGCAAAAATTTTGTTCTTTGATACTTTTATTCTATAGATAAATGAGTCCTTTCTCTTGTTAGAAATCCTCAGTAAATGAAGATACCTTTCTGTTTATTTTAAGTCAGTTAATTCTATGGGGCCAATATCTTGTGTGATTTCCTTTATTTTTTTCTGTATAATTTTCTTCTTTTCTTTTAGTAGACTATAGAAACAATTCTCTTGTTTAACAAAAACATTAATATGGGAATAATTAAATGAGATTTTTCTTCTAGGTGATAATAAGAAAAAAACTCATGTGAATCTGATGAAAAAAAGCCACCCAATGTTTACATTCAATTAGGTATTATAAACACATCTGGCTATACTAAAAGAGGCCTATAACTCTATATATGATATATTAACTGAGTACAAAAATAATGGTATGGTGTTTGTATTGATGTATGTGTGCATGCATATACAGACACACACACTATCATATCATTTTTCTTCTTCCAAAATGTAGTGAATTTCTCAGGTTTTATTTTTAATAATTTTACCATTTAAGAAAATACACACACGCACACACACGCATTCATCTTGTAAAGTCATGAAAAGAATACAGGCGTAAAAAATATTTTATTTCTCAAACCTAATGCCATGGTATTTGTCATCATTTTTCTTTTCTCAAACTATCATCCTCACCATGAGATTTTAATATTTTCATTTGTTATTTGATCATCATCAGACAACATGGTGTAGTTGGATTTTCTAATTGGCCATTTCTGTTTTGATCTCAATACATGACCTCTTGGGAAAATTACCTGCAACCTGTCATTCAGTGATGTTTAAAGAACATTGTAAAAGCAATGAAGTTGAGGATAATAACATAAGCCTTCTGCACCTTAGAAATGCTAGTGATACCTCCCTCATTTCATAAAGTGCATTATACATGATATAATATAATAGGTCCTCCCATGTAACAAGGCATATTTGGCAATGGTTTTGTCTCCATTTGAACGATCCATGGCAGCATCTATTCATTGTTTCTATAGCAATTGTAGATTTTTACGGGGCCGGTGTGCTAGCCTGACACCAAACTCGGGGCTTCAACTGCCCTGCTATTTACCCATAGTTGGGGGGAGAAGTAGATCCATGCCTTTCCCAAGGCATTAATGTGAAGTGAATGTAAGCGGCTTCGGACAAATCTCTAACTCAGTTTGCCGATTCCATTTTGCGTGCCGGTAACCGCTACACCACTCCACACCTCCAAACAGTGTATTAACTCAAGTCTTAAAACAATGCTTTAACGTTATTTGATTAACACATCTTTTTTTTTTTTTTTTTTTTTTTTTTGTTATATGTTAATTCTTTCCTGCATAATTATTTTTCTGGTGAATCAGGCAAATTTTGATATGAAAATCAGGAAAAAAATTTTAATTGAATTTAGTCATTTTTAAAAAAGATTGTTTTTATTTACTGGAGGTTAAAGAGAAAAGTTATTTGAATAGTACTTTGGTAGTAATGTAGCGTAACAACAAAAAATATTTAAAAAATTGCCTTGACTTATACAAGTCTTTCATAGCCCGATGCCATCTTTAATCAGTATATTCATCCCTGCACTACTTACTGGTTAAATATTTACTTGTATATATTAAAAAAAACAAAAAAAAAACTCTTCTTTTCGGGTTTGTCAACAGCCTTATTCAAATTGCATAAATTTAATCAACTAGACATGAATTTTAACAATATTATACAAAAATGATCTTGAATGACTAGCAAAAATATTTATTTCCATGAAGATATTTTTCAAGGATTCTGCCTTGAAATTTTCTTATGAAAACAAAAACAACCTTTTTTTTCCAGGCTTGGTGTTTTCTACAATATCTACTTATAAAAAAAAGAAAAAAAAATTCTCCCGCCACATCACCTCACATCAGTTATGATGGCAGAGGATAAAATCCTTTGCTTAAACACTGTATAACTTGACACTTGTGAATTCTTTTAATGGAAATATTCTCTAAATATTGTACATATGTAGAAATAATAACCAAATAAAGAATAAAGTAGCAAATGGTGTGACTCAACCCATGACCAGACCAGCCAATCTGGGGCAGACCAGCCTATGGAAAAATAGTGCTTTTCACCGTCATATTTTCATCAATTGATTTTTTTTCTTTCTCACCTATCAATCAAGGAGATGTTCTCTTGAATTCTCTACTAATTTAATTAGAGAAGAAAAGACATCATTTGCTCAAAATACATTTCACTCTTTTTGTCTCTCTTCCTTCTCTTGTCCTGTCTATATTCTATGAATCATTGGACAAATCCCAGAAGAGCAAAACCACTTTCTTAATATCTTCTGTCTCATTATTACACATCATAAAAACAGTGTTGCCATCCAAGCTCTGTACGTGTGCTTAGGAGGATCTGCATACATAGGTACATGCACAGAGTCACAACATGTAAATTTCAAATGTCACTCTTGACTCAGAAATGTTAATAATATATATATAAGACTATTGCAGAGTGTGTATAGAAAAACAAAATTTGGTTGAGAAAAAGTATGGGGTTAGAAACAAGCTGTTTCATGTGTATATTATTATTATTATCATTATTATTATTATCCCAGACTATTTTCTCATAATCTAATTGTAATAGATTATTTTCTGAGCATGTATATGTACTTTTGGAAATATCTCCTTTGGAGATGTGTGTATTTAGTGATTTTTCTTGATAGGCAAAAACCATTCTTAAGACTGCATTTCAACTGAAACTAAAGCATCACATTTTAGATGGTGCACTGGTATATATGAGTATATTTTCTGCTCAGACAATTATCTATGCATGCATGAACTTACACTCACCCACACACAGACTCACTATAATTTAATCATCCATCCAGTTGCTCATTCGACAGATGATCCCCTCCCCCATGACTACCACAAATATAGTATCCGGATGTTCTCTCTCTCTCTCTCTTTCTCTCTTTTTTGTTCCATAATTGAACTGCAATACAGCTTCAGCTGTATAATACTTGTTATATATTTTCAGTCTTTATATTTACATCATATTTAGGTGTAAATAAAACACATGCCCAAGTTTTAACTTGAAAGTCACAACAAGAAATGAAAAGGGAAAAACTAAAATAATACTGTCATGTTGCCTGTACGTTGACTATGCAAAGTGACAAGTGTCTCGAGTCTCACTATTCCTCTGCGTACATAATGCATGTGGCTGTATTTTGCCTACAGAAATGTGTGTTATCCATTGGCTACTGTGGACCAACATCTTCATCTTATCTCATTCCAAACATGCAATTTATTGATGGTCTTCAAGTTTCATATTTCCCTTCTGAAGACTCTCACTGATTAACCTGTTTGAAATACAAATTTAAAAAAAAAAATACACAATGATTATTATAGTGAAGTTTCGATTGATTGTTATTAAATAATGGAAATTATTATTATTTAAGTACATTTGATTGTTTCCATAATGTACATGCATCCATACATAGAATAAATACAGCTATATGCAATTGCCATAATAGCTGAGATTGTAAAGACAAAGCTGGACCAGATTGGCAAGTCCAGCTGGGTGTTTGAATCCTAACACTGGCTGCTTTATTGCTATGTAGTTGATTTTATTCTATTTATAGGCTGCTGTATATGCACTACCAGACCATTTATACGGCAAGCTTGGGACTGGGGGTCACCTGACTTTCAGGATTTCTAGACCAAGCCTTAATATATACTTAAAATATAAAATGAACAATGTAAAGAAAGAAATTGAATTTAACACATACAAATTAATACACTTCTATTTGATCTTTATCAATCTACTTAAATTTTTAAAAAATATAGAATATAAAATCTACAAGGAAAAATAAACCAAGTAAAGTAAAGAATGAAACTGTTTATAACATATACAAATAAATCCACTTCTTTAAACAGAATCTGTTTTAATCAATATTAATCCAGTAATCTTCAGCTGAAGACCATTTAATTCAGCAATGCCTCGAAAACAATGAGTGTCAAACTACCACAAAGCCCCCCACATTCAAAACTGGCCAGTTTTTTTAAAAAAATAGCCGGATAAATGGTCCAGTACTGTAACTGAAAGTGTCAAGTGTTGGCAAATAATTTCTATTTATCTTTCATGATGAGAATGTTCGTCCCAACAAGTCGGTGAATATCAGCAATACCTTATCTCACAGAATATCAAAACCTTAATGTGTTAATTGGTTCTCCTTGAATAAACTTCTGTTTGCTCTCTGATTTGATTCCTTACTCTGTCTTCAGTGCCAGTGGCTCATCTGTTTGTTTGGGTTTTTCACAATTTTTTTTAGTATGTTTTTCCCCTTCCCCTATAAAAAAAAAAATACAAAACTTCTTTGCATGTTGATACATCATTTTTTACCTTCTTTAGATTTTTTTAATTATTGTAAAAACAAACAAAAAAGAATTCTTACAGTCAGAACTTAAAAAAACAAAAAAAAACAACTCACCCCACCATGCCTTTCCCCAAACCTTCCATTCCCATCTCTCTCCTGTTTCTCTGTCTCTATTCAATACCTTCCATTATTATAATGACCATGGCTCTGTGTGTCTGTGATACAGCTTCTTAATTTGATTTAACAATAAATGATCATTTATTTCCCTCCACAACTTCGTTTTCACTTCTCATCCCATAATGTTGTGATGAGGCATCTGACTGGCACCATTGATCAGAAATCAAATCCAGGATGGGATTCAAATTTGGTGACTGGCAAACCCCACATTCTCATGGCACTAAAAAACACTCTCGTAGAGAACTATGTGTCAGAAAGCAAAATTAAATCAAATTCCCATCCTTTTTATCTCTTATCTCTTGTAGAAATTTTTGATGTTAAGATTTTTAACAAAGAAAATACTGTGAATATGTCTTTTAGTGTTTTCATTAAAAAGATTCTATGGAATTTTTTCTTTATCTTTTTTTATTTTATTAGAAAAAGAAAGAAACATTAAACATCTATTTATTGATATATTTAATGTTTACTATTTCCATCTCTTCCTCCTTTATAAATCATGAATAATAATAATAATAATAAATTGTTTTTTTCAACCACTTGAAGACGGGAAGGATGTTTTACAATCTAATTTATACAAACATAGGAAAACTGGTGAAGCAGGTTCTTTGAACCTTTTATCATTGGTTCTTTTTAAAAAAAAAAGGCATATTATAATGTAAATTCAGCATTTACCAAGAAGAGGACAAAAGAAAAAATGATTGTTTTTGTGTGTATTATCATATACTTCATTTTGACACAGCAAACAAAAACAACTTTGAAAAAAATAAAGTCTTTGTCAGTCTGTACATTCACATGCTAATTATTTTGCTGCAACCATGAAAAAATCTCTGTATTTATGCATGTGCATATATATGTATATACATATAATATAACATAATATGCATACATACAGTGTTTGAAATGTAGCTCCCTATATTTATAAAAATGCAAAATTTATTGATAATTTATTTATTCACAACTTTATTTATATAAAATATAAATATATAAATTAGATATTTAA
>VCCN01004369.1:2187509-2198791 GCA_006491835.1 Architeuthis dux
GAAACGAGCGCCGTGTGGGGATCGAACCCGCGTCCACCCTTGGAAGCAACCTCATACGAGGGCTCGCGTGTGTGTGTAATATTGCTTTTCCCCCTCCTTCCTCTTACTAACGAGATTCTTGGAAATTCTACGATTATTGCCAAATACGATTAATATATTTGGCGTCTTGCCATAGGGTTAGCTTGCTTATCTAGTAGACTATTACTAGTGACTTCGATCCTCACTGGGTGTCCCAAACGTGGGGCTAGCAGTTACTTACCACTAAACCACGGTAGCCTGTCATGCTTGGTATATAAAATAAAGTTGTGAATCTCATAGTATCATGTCTACCACTGAGTAGAATAGACACCGATAGAAACAATAAAGGTGTAACGTATGCATGTAGGAACGAACAAAATATAGAAGATGATGATGATGATGCATTATCAAAATGTATTGTTGCCCCCCCCCATCTACTTGCTTCGACAGTCACATAAGGTATATGTAACGCTTCCTACAATCTGAATCCCTTGCCACAAGAAGTTTACTGCCCACGGATCCACCAATGATTTCTGTGACACGAGAGATCTCCACGTCAAGCAATTACAACAGATAAGGCCTAACTGCAGCATTCTAATGTTTCTTTTTCTATATTTTTATATAGGCATTTACTAAATAAACCTACCTTACATTTTTTTAAAACTTTAATTTTTTTATTAGATGAAGTATTATGAATCATTATTTTTAAATTTCTAATTTTATGACTACTTTCTACCTTCAACTTAATTTATTAGTTGTTTTTTTAATTGAAACTTTTGCTCAGACTGATTACCTTTCGGCAATGAGCAAACAGCCGTCGAAGGGTCTGAGCAAAATTTGCAATAAAAAGCAACTGATTAATTAAGATGAAGCTAAAAAGTAGTCATAAAATAAAAAGAATAATGAAACTTAGCTTAGTCTGGCACAAGGCTACAAGTATGAGACAGTCAGTGAGGATGGACCTGAACACATTAGTAATGGTCTGCTTGATTAGATCCCTTACCAAATGGTAAAGAATTCTCATAACGTTTAAATAAATTCGTAGACAGAAAAGGCACAAAATGTGAATAATGTTTTTTTCTATTAATAAGATATATGCCATTTTTCGTGTGTTATTCCTAAATTAATCGGCGAACAGAGTTCAAATTTCGACTGAGATAGTTTGTGTTCTCTTCACACTAATTCCCCTGGGAAAAGCATGGCCCCGGTGATGTGGCTTCCACTTTTCAACAAATCTAAACCCGACAGAACAAAGACACAGAAACACCAGGGCCATACGCTATAAGGGCTACCCCCCCCTTTAAACAAAATTTCTGTTTAACCCATCACACTCGGATTTTACACCTGAAGAAGGCCGAAGAATGGATCGGCCGAAACGTCGTGTTTACAACACAAATAACAAGAAGGAGTTCAATCGTCCGAAGAACCATTTCAAAATTAATAACATTTTGCCTGTTTAATAAAGAACATCTTGGTTACTTACGTGACACGGGCGCTGTTCAGTCAGTAATCGTTCACAGCTCTGTTTCCTCAGTAAGATTCGTTTCTTACTTTTCATACTTTTTATATTTGGTTTTATACACATTCGGATAATTCCGTAAACAAGGCCAAAATCCAATTTAATTATTGAAAAGGGTTCCCCGTATAGTTAAAGTTTGAAGATCACTGCACTAGACCATTGTTCTGTAGAACAATCAAGTGGTGCAATGTTTGAGCCTTAAACCTAATATCTGTTCTTTCTTGGTGTTCGATTCTATGCTAGGCCAACTGAAGAGGTTATCAGAGCTTAGCATGTGTGCTGATTATTTCAATAGCCTTATTCTCCAATATTGCTCTCTGTCTATTATCTACTATTAATAGAAAAAGTTAGAATAAATCAGTGTATAATAATCCCTCAGCAATTCAGACAGAAAACAAAAGTAGTGTAATTTTTATTTTTATAAAAAAAAACGATTATTTTTTTCTGATAAACATTGCTGCACAATTTAGATGTTCATAAGTGTGCTACCATCTCGGAAGTTTGGAAACCAATGCTCGGACCATTCAGCTGGAACAAATACTTTTCTGTTTTTCTTTACTTTTCTATTGTCCTTTTTGTTTTTTGTTTTTTGTCCCGGTTTGACACGTTTTTTCCAACCCTTCTTCTGTTTTGATATTTTGTTTCCCTTGTCGCAGCTTCAATGTCCGCTGTACCTCCCTACTCCCACTACTTAACATTTTGTCTCGTCCTCGTTCCACGTTTTCCCGCCAAATACACGGTCGGCCATTGTCCGACACGGTTCGCGAAATCGTGGCTCTCTAAAGGTCATCATGTAAGACAACTCCAACATTGCCTACAGACAAAACACACCACAACCCCAATCATATCGCCGCTATTTTCTTTCCTCTCTTGATATACTCTTTCTCTCTCCCTCGCACACACACACACACACACACACACACACACATATATATATATACAGATACATTGTGTGTGTGTGTGTGTGTAAATAGAGAGAGAGAGCGCGAGAGACCTTGGATAACGACGCATAACGATAGGTTGGAATAGAGACATTCTGAAGAGCACCTTGCCAATGTGCCTAAAGCGTAAAATATACAACGGCTGCATAATACCGGCCATGACTTATGGCTGCGAAACATGGAAATTAACCAAACGAGCTGAAAACCAACTCAGAATAGCACAGAGAGCCATGGAAAGAGCAATGCTGGGGATAACTCTAAGAGATAGAAAAAGATCAACACGGATCAGAGAGAGGACTAGAGTGAAGAATATTATGCAACTAATTAAGCAACAAAAATGGAGATGGGCTGGCCACCTAGCAAGAAGAGATGACAATAGATGGGGGAAAAGACTAACCGATTGGTGTCCATGGGACAGTAAACGAAGTAGGAAAAGACCAGACACAAGATGGAGGGACTAGATAGAAAAGTTTTCCGGTAAGACTTGGCAGAGATTAGCACATGATAGATAGGTCGTCATGGAAGGAGATGGGAGAGGCCTTTGTCCAGCAGTGGACTTATAATGGCCAATAATGATGATATATATATATATGTGTGTGTGTGTGTGCGTACTTGTGTGAATCAATAAGTCTACAGTCTGTCGCGCAGTTATTAAGTGAATTTTGATTTGAAATTTTCACTGTATAATGTTCAATCTATGTGATTAATATTTACCACTAAATTAGGTGCATTGACAAGTAAATATTTGTTGCGTAAAATAAATGTTTTTTTCATCATTAGGTTGCGGACCCATTGAACTTGTTTGTTTATCTGTTTGTCCACAGAATATCTTTAAAAGTTCTCAGTGAATTTCAATGGAATTTCGTGGAAGAGTGGGCCACGGGTCAAGGAATAATTGACTCAATTTTGGGCCGGATCTAGGAATTTTCCAATTTTGTTAACATTGCGATGGGTCTATTAGTGAGAGAACACATCTTAAATCATTCTCAGCTTGGAGCTTATTTCAAGCCTTCGACTTGATAGATAGAAGTGCAGAAAACCATATCTATGGTGAATCCCGCCCACCCCGGTTGGGAACCACTGGTGAAAGGAATGAAGGGATGTCTCTGATAAATAATTATCACAAGCTTTTGGCACGCCATAATATTGAATCTGTAACTTGATTGTTCAGTTTTTAGTGGCGTTGGTGGAAGTATTCGCTCTATGTTTTGAATCTGCCATCATTAGTTTGTGAATCTGCCACCAGGGTGGCGCTGTTAGCAGCACTGAGGTGCCAAAGTGTGTTTAAACTGCAGCCAAGTGTCTTGATGACACAGTCGTGTTAATTTTATATATTCAGCTGTATTTTATCCTTTCAGGATGTCATCGACCAAGAGGTCAAGAGGTGCAGAAGATGGCACTAGTGCTAAAAAGTGTAAGCATGAAACATTATCTATGCTTGAAAAGGTGGAGTTACTAAAACGGATAAACAAATGGAGTTCTGTAAAGAGTTTGTGTGAGTTTTCTATGGGGTCGGATCATCTATTGTGCATGATTTAAAGAAACAAAATGAGCAAATTCTTAAGTTTTTTGTTGAACAAATGAGTCGAAAGATAATTTCTGTAGTCCGGCATTTTCTGTAGTCCGGCAATGGCCAGGTCCCAAGTTTGCCGGATTAAAGGGGTTCAATCTGTATGAGTAAAACTAAGATTAATAGCGAGAGGCAGTCAATGAGGACCGAACTCACTACAGTAGTAATGACCCGCCTGACTAACTTGCTAACCCCTTCTCTATCCACAGCCTTGTGTCCTGACTTTTCATCTTAGTTATTTACTTGGTTTATCTGAAGGCCACAAGTGAGAGGCATTCAGTGAGAATGGAACTCACTACAGCATTACTGATATGTGAGATCAGGTTGATAACCTATTCTCCACGACGAGGCGACCTAAACGAAAATTATTTATAACAACGCTGCCTTGTTGGCAACCTATAAATAAATAACACTAAATTCGCCGAACTGATATTTATCTGAACTGATTTGTAACAGAGAAATGGTTTAAGCGGGACCTTTATTCTGTTTTTTGCTCAAATAAATATATATGTATGAATGTATGTAGTATGTATGTATGTATGTATGTATGTAAAATCAAATAAAAGATAAAAAATAAAGAATAAATTAAAACCATGAACAATGTTCTGGAAGTTTCCGGTGATTCTCTGGTCAAGACAGGAGATTTAAGCTCAAATAAGACACCTTTCACTTAATCTTAAATTCGATAATGGACATCGTTAAGCATTTTTTTCATTGTCATCCGTCATTGGTGTTAACATTTGATAACTTAAATATTTGAGAAACATTTCATTCAATATTTTTTGTTTATTTTGTTGTTTGTATTTTATCTTCGTTGAAAGGTGTTTCAGCGAGATTGAGAAGAAGATCCGAGTCAAATCCAGCCACCGATACGCACATATACTTCGGTAATCGCTAAAGCACACACACTCATAAATGCATACTAGTTAGTATGGCTATATATTTGCACACAAAAACGCACTCAAATATACATACGAATACACACACACACACACGTTCGTTCACATAAACTAATCCAACATATCTACTTATATAATGAATCTTTATATATTATATATATTTGGATGTCTGTTACTTTGTGGGTATACCTATTAATACATTGTGCTTACAAATAACCATGCTTAGAAGCGTAAGCGAAGATATATAAATAAATAACAATAAGATCAAGACATTACTTGAGAATAATCAACGTTATGTGACGCAGAAGGTAGACAACATACTCAAAATCTCTAAAGTAAGCGTTAAAAACCACTTGAACCAATTTAGTTATGTTAGTCGATTTGATGTGTCGCCTCCAGATTGTGATGGGGGATAAAAAGTGGATACCTCACAGCTATGTTAAGCGCAAAGGATCGTATGGCAAGTAAAGTGAACCATTACTTACCGTATCAAAGGCCAGTCATCACCCAAAGAAGCTGGTGCTATGCATATGGTGGGATTGGAAGGGAGACCTCTACTATGAACTTTTGGAGAACCAAACGATTGATTCGAACAAGTACAGCTCCAATTAGACCAATTGAAGGCAGCAATCGGCGAAAAGCGTCCGGAATTAATTAAGAGAAGGAGCGTAATATTGCATCAAAATAATGCTAGACTGCATGTTTCTTAGTGACCTTGCAAAAATTGCTTCACCTTCGCTGGGAAGTTTTCATTTATTCAACAGATATTGCACGTTCGGATTATGATTAATGTCACTCTTTACAGAATTCTGTTAATAAAATCAATTTTAATTCCCCGGAAGATTACAAAAGGCACCTAAAGCATTTTTTTTTTGCTGAGTGAGATAAATTTCTGGAAGGATCATCATCATCATCATCATCATCATCAGCCGTTATAAGTCCACTGCTGGACGAAGGCCTTTCCCATCTCCTTCCATGACAACCTATCTTGTGCTAATCTCTGCCAAGTCTTACCGGCAAACCTTTCTATCTCGTCCCGCCATCTTGTGTCTGGCCGTTTCCTACTTCTTTTACTATCCCATGGGCACCAATCTGTTAATCTTTCCCCCCATCTATTGTCATCTCTTCTCGCTAGGTGGCCGGCCCATCTCCACTTTTGTTGTTTAATTAGTTGTATAATATCCTTTACTCTAGTCTTTTTTCTGATCCATGTTGATCTTTTTCTATCTCTCAGCGTTACCCCTAGCATTGCTCTTTCCATGGCTCTCTGTGCTATTCTAAGTTTGTTTTCTGCTCGTTTGGTTAATTTCCAGGTTTCGCAACCATAAGTCATGGCCGGTATTATGCAGCCGTTATATACTTTCCGTTTTAGGCACATTGGCAAGGTGCTCCTCAGAATGTCTCTATTCATACCAAATGCTTTCCAACCTATCGTTATGCGTCGCTTTATTTCGCAGTCATGGTCTTTCTCTAGTTTTATCACCTGACCTAGGTATATGTATTCATCGACCTCTTCTAGTATCTCGCCTTCTATCTTTATGACCTTTTTGGGGACTTTATCGTTGAACATTACTTTTGTCTTTGTTCTATTCATCTTTAAACCTACTTTTTTATAAAAATGCCAGAAAGATGGCTGAAGATTGTGGAACAAAACGGTAAACATGTTGGTTAATAGAGTTAAGGCCGAAAATCAAATAAAAACATTCATTTTCCTCTTGATAAACTGAGCGAACCATTTGGCCAACATAATTGTTTAGGGTGCCAGTCCTAGAATGTCCGCTCGATCGGTGTAATGGTTAGCACGTCCGCCTCACACGCAGAGGTTCGATTCCCGGTATGTGCGAGAGGTGTGAAAAACTCTTCATTGAGACAAATTTCCCTGGGCACTCAGCAGCTAATTGAGTACATTCTAAGCTGTGTGATTAGGGTGGAGGTATCCCTTCGGTGGGCTTGCATCGTCCTAGAGCGATGATGTCCAAACTAGTCCTGTAGGTCATCGCTGATGAATTGATCATCACTAGTTGGTCCATGCCGTGTCCTTGTGCCAGACAAGCTAAGCTTAGTAAATATCTATAGGCCCAGTTATCATGCGTTCATGTACATACACTTTTCACAGATGCCTTCGAATACAACGCAGGCACACACATACCCATTCTTCCGATTTCTCTCCCTTCTTTCCTTCCCTTCTTTCTCCCTTTCTTTCCCTTTCTTCTCCCCCCCCCCCCCGAAAAACAGGTGAAGGTACTTTACGAGCGTTTAATCTCATAACTCGCCGAGGATTTTGTCGCGACTCAAGCGTTTTAAGGATCCACAATCTCCGCCCAGCTGTGATTATTACGTCAGGAGCTGGCCAATCAGTGCGCACGATCGGGAGTGTCGTCAAGGAGACGCAAATTTGATTGACAGGAGCTCATCCGAAAGGGAACGCCACCTGGTGTCCCTTTGAAATATGCTTTTGTCGCCCCCTTTCTTCTCTTTTGCTCTCTTCAAATTGCAATGGCCTGGCCGATTTGGTGACGTCATCGATTTGTGAACCGAGCGATAAATCAGAGAGTTGTGGACAAGACGAAGGATTTGTTTGGCTTGGCACAGATGTCAAGACCAGCTGGTGACATCATCAGAACCACGGATAACCTCATTGTGAGATGATTGAAAGAAGACGCAGACGGTTGCAGAGAAAGCTAGGGTTTGGGTTCGGAAACTGGGAAAACAGGCAGGGTTTACAGATTACGAGAGAGAGAGAGAGAGAGGGGGGGTCGGAGGGATAGAATCAACACGAAAAGGGAAGAGTAAAGGAAAGGCTAGGGGAGAAAGAGAGTACGAGAAAAGAAAAGAAAAAGAAGTGAAACCAAGACGAAAAATAAACACACACACATAGATAGATAGATACGAAGCGACATAGATATAAATATTAAGTGTAAAAAGAGATGTGAAAAATTTAAAAGAACAGAAGAAAGAAAGAAAGACAGAAAGAAGGAACTATTAAGGAGGAAAAATGAGAGAAAAGACAAAACAGAATAAAATAAAAGTGTGAGAGAAATGGGTTAGAAGGCAAAGAGATGATGGAAGATGGGATTGAAGATTTGGTTCTGTCATTGTCAAGAAGACATATTTAAATTATTCTCTTTTCTTCTCCCATGTTGCATCCAACCAGGCCGAGCACTCAAATCTACAAAACAGATCAGTCCACCGGTGTACCAGGCTCCACACGACAGGCGAGGCTTTAGCCTTCTGTCACTTCGAGATATGTTATTCCTGATGTTTCTAATCCACGTTCATTTTCAAACTACTTTTTTAAAATTTCATTTCTAATTACTTTTTTCCCGTTTAGCTTCCCCCTTTTCAATCAGTGTCCCACCTTCAGGATTTTTTGGATTTTCCCCCTTCGTTCTTAGGGTTGGGTAGTGACAGTTTCTGTACGGTTTTATTTTCTCTGACAACATTTTCAGCAAATATTCTTTTTTTTTTTACCCCTATTTTCTTTTCTTGAATTTATATAAGGTGGATTTGTTTCGTTCGGTTGTTAAGAGTCGGGGCTGGTGTTTTACGGGGTGTAAATTTAATTTTGAACCTTTTAAACAAGCCAAAGAAAACAAAATCCAAATATAAAAAGCAATGTTTTCTCTCTTCTATATTGTTTTATGCATGTCCATTGGTTTTTTTTCTCTTATTAGATTGTATTGTCGGATTTGGGGTGAGATTAGGCTTAATATTGCATTTTCAATTACAATATTGCACAATCCTTTATTTCTCAACTCTTTATTCAACGCAATATTTGACCAAATGTCTAATTTCAATTCTGTTTTGACTAGCTTAACTTCCCTTTGTACCTTTTTGCCAATATTTTTCTTGCTTTTGTCAAACCTCAGTCCAAGTTGGAGTTGACGTTGTTTTCTCCCCGTAACAAGAACAAGCACAATCCTCACCTGATTATGGGGATTAAACTCTTCACTGATTATCTATGACGTCGCGTTAAACGAAACTGATATATAAGATTAACATTTCCCTACTGTGATCTGCAATCACGACCAAGTGATTTGTAGGCTGCTCTCTTACCAACTGAGCTAAACTGACAAGTCTTATATATTTACGAATTTATTTATTATATATACAATACAAAAGTTACAGTGATCATCTCCAGTTGGAATAGAAGTATGGAGTGGAGTTCGGCCCTGCGGCAACCAGGTTTGTCTTTCTTTCTTTCTTTCTTTCTTTCTTTCTGTTACACTGTTCTTCCATTTCGTCTTCTCTTTGGTATGTTAAAATCTATGTACCAACTGTAGATACAGTTTAACATTTGTCAGCATTTCCTTCTCTGATTACCGTTCGCCAGTCTTGGTGATGCAGTCTTTACATACGGGCGCTTCATTTTCCGAATATAATACAATATAATAGTTGTTCGCCCCTGAGCGGTATCAAAACATTCTGAACTTATCCAGATCATCATGCCATCTTATTTTCTGCCGGCCACAATTCTGCTTATGATCTCAAAGTATCTACGTTATGGGTCGCGATGCCCAGCAGTTGTCTGATATTCTAGCAACATGACCTGTCCGTTGCCATTTAAGTTTGCTAATGGCTTCTACGATATCTCTGACACTTGTTTTCTCAGTTTGCTGCTTCAGGATCTTTCCACGTGATGTTTAACATGATTTGTGCACGTTGCATGGTTCTTAGTTTGAGAGCCAATATCTTGATTAAGTCCCATGTTTCAGTTCCGTAGGTGACTATTGAGATGATGCATTGGTTGTAGACCCTTCTTTTTTAAAGACCAATGAAATCTTCTTGTTCTTTAAGACTGAAATTGCTCAGCTGAAAGGTTGCCAACCAAGAGTTATTCTTCGCTTGATTTCTTCTTTTTAAAAATCCATGGAGATTCAGTGTAGCAGGCAGATGTTATGATATACTTTCTCCAGCTGTACGTTTTCAATTTTGATTGTTTCCTCATTGTTCTCAACGTATTCGTTGCACTTGGCATTGGTTTTATTGGAGTTCATATGAATACCAACTTCTTTGCTTTCTTCATTCAGATAACCGTTACTACAACTTGTGGCAAATGGTAAATAAAACAATGTTATTACCAATTGAGTCAAAAGAATTGAACGCAACATAAACATGTCATACCGTGTCAACGTCTAACAGTGATAACGTCATCACAATATCATCACCAACTAGAACAGTGGTTCCTAAACCCATGGTCGCAATCCAAATGAGGGTCGCAAGGATGCTCCTTAGAGTCGAGGGATGGTTTGGAAAAAAAAGAAGAAAGTAAAAAATGTAAAAATAAATGTTACAAATATTAGAAGTAAAGAATAGTGCAACTATTTTTCAATCACGATTCCCGAATATAAAAGCGTCATTGAGACTCTGGAAGAGGAAAATAGTTGTGAATAATAAAACATCTACAAATGTATGTGAACTCATGTATTCCAGTCTGTTCACGTCTAATATTTGTAGTTGATTATTAAATTAAAGTAAAATCCAGTAAAATTCATTGGATAAAACTAAATGAAGAAATACTGAAATTATGTTTTCACCGTGAAGTCGCGGACAAAAAGGTTTGGGAAACACTGAACTAGAATGTGAAGCACTGCAAAAGCTATTTTATGTGTTTTGAGGTTGGTAATAATGTCCCTCACAGTACACAACAAGATCTACCAACCCTATTATCTATATGCTTGTAAAATCTAGTCGGAAGTGTTTGTTTAATTCTGAATAATTATATTGAACAATGAATGAATGAATGAATGGCTTGGTTTCGCGAAAGGTTTTTCCACAGCAGCAGGACCATAGACGGCGGGGCCTGTGTGCGGAATAACTCTCCAGCCTGTGCAGTAAAGTTTTAAGGTGAAGTGCGACTTCTATTGAACAATACTTAGCCTAGAAAGAGTGGAAAACTTTAGATAATAAAGGAATTTTATTCATGATAACTACCTGGACCTGTGGAAATTCCACGAGTGTGGATAACTAAGATTATCCATTATTTCATGCTTCTGCTCTTCTATCATCCTATGCCCGTATCTTCTCATTATCTCCCTTATCCCATCCAATCTTCGTTAAACATGGATTAGTTTCCTACCCACTCAGTAAACTGACTAGCTTCGTTTCCTCTCCTAAACAGCACGCGTCCTTTCAATGTGCCCGTCGTCTGTCGACGTGAAAAGTTGTCCAAATGCGACACCGTCTCTTATGTAAGTTCTTCCCGATTTGAAACGCTGGCACCACTCATGGCATTGCGTATAGCTTTAAACAATCCTCCCCATATGCCTATTGGAACATTGGAAAAGTCTCCAAAAACGTTTTTCCTAATTTGAAACAGAATTTCACACAAACAC
>VCCN01004369.1:2238697-2250745 GCA_006491835.1 Architeuthis dux
CGAGAGACAAGGAATGTTTTTTTTTAATTTAAAAAAATCTATTTGCTCGGCACCGGTGTGAGTGATAGCGAAACGAGCTGCATCGATCGTGTAAATAAATAAAGAGGAACGAACACTGTGTGGAGATTAAACACGCATCCATCTTGGCCTATACGCGGCTCTGCTCTAACCATCTGAGCTAACAACGTTCTCATGGAAATGCAGGGGCTTTGAACCGTACACATTGCCTACACATTGATCTATTTTCATGATCATTTTTAGGCATGAATATAGTGTGGTTCCCTATGCCGACAGTACGTAGAGCATTCTCATAAAAACACTTCGTAAGCCGAAATGGCGCAAAGTGAAGAAGTAATTACCATTAATTTATATAGGAGACATTTTTGAGTGTTCGCATGCTATGTTTGGCTGAGTCGTCGGAGGTTAGGATGACGGGAGGTATAGGAAACTGGGGTGTTGGAGAGATAGATAGATAGATAGATAGAGAGAGAGAGAGATGGTGCGAGCTGTATCTATAACGGCTAGCTGCAAAATAAACGCTGAATGCTATTTTCACTTTTCACCATTTTTCGTAAAAGTGAAAAAAGTGGCGTAAAGCGAACTTTCAAAAAGCGGAGGATATCCATTGTCCGTTTGGACAAATGCTGGCAATGAGACAGGTTTGTGCGTACTGGTGTAAGCTCCCCTATATATATATGCATTTGTGTGTGTGTATAAGTGTGTGTGTGTAGATATTTATTAACTTTAGACGTTCTTAACATCTATCTATCTATTTATCTATGTGTATGCATGCGTGTAGTTGATTGGGACCAAATTAATATTTAAGTTATATATTGTAATATTTGTGATTTATCCGCTGATCCTCTTTTGATGTTGTCATGGTGTTGCAAACGTCCACGTCCTGTGTATGTTAACTTCTTGGACCACCATTGTCCATCTTCAAAGCATTAAAATTATTCTTTTGTTAGTAGATGTATATGCAAGTAGGTAATAATGTTTTACGTTACGGTGACTTAGTCAGGAAAGGAAATGCATCAAGGATTTTCTTTTCAACCATCTTGAACTGGATTTGTTTTTCAATTAGCAAGGGATATAGTGAGTAGGTATGTCTTGTACCTGCCGCAGAAAAGAATCTATAATATTATTCTGCTTGTCACAGCATACATATATTACATGTACGCTGATTGGCCTAGAACTAACCAATCAGGAGAGAGAGAGAGACTTTGAAAAGCGGCAATTTGCATGAGGACTGTATGTAACCTAGCAACGTTGCGTTTACATATGTGTTAGAAATGTTCTTAATAATTTGAAAGATTAATTCACTGAGAAATATTCAGACGTAAAATTTGAAATGAGATAAAAAATACTGTAGTCGAAAATATAAACCACAAATTTATTAAACAAACATCTTAAGTTGTTGTTCGCAGACTTCTTGTAATGTATTTTCATTGAACATATGCCAAAAGTTCATATTGAGAGTACGGATGTCCAAATATTTTCAAATGGAAATCGACACCTAAAGAAAAAGAAGCCCAAAACACGTATAAAATATAATTTTATCGTCAAAATCTCTGTGTAATTAGTAAGAAAAAGATTGGAGAAAAATTGATATTGTAAAAAGTTGTTTATCTGTAACCAAAGAATTGACGTAATAATTTGCATTAAAAACATTTAAAAATTTGTTGACAGGGAAACACCTTTGTTTCATTAGTTTAATAAGAGGATAAAGCGGATGGCGGAGAAAACAGAGTTAGGTAGTTTAATAAGAGGGTAGAAAGAGAGAGGGAATAAAAGAAAGCTAGGGTTTGGAAGGGGAGGGGAGAAAAGAAAGTTAGGTAGTTTACTGATGGGTTTATGAAGATTTCCGCATATAATCCATGTTTGTATAACATTTAGATAAAAATATGAATGGGCAACGAAGATTGGAAGGGATAAGGGAGAAGATTTAGAAGACACATGGCAGTGGGTGAAAAAGAGCAGAGCCATGATATATTGGATGATCTTAGTTGCCAACAACCATGGGGTATCAACGGGTACAGCTAGTACTTAATTTGAATTATTGGAAGCTAGAATTACTCCATCTGAAACTGGGATTCATTCATCTCTTAGACTACGTGATTTTCACGACAATAGAGCTATTTTTGTGGGGCTGCGTTTGAAACTTTTCTGTGGCTTATGACGACTAAGGTAGCTGATATTTCTCGGGTACGCGTATATGAAATATTTTGGGGTACAGTTAAAGTGAACAAAGTGTTGTGAACATAAAAAGAAAGAAGGAAAAACTTGATGGGTGGGAAAGAGGTTCCTTACAATTTAAAAGCCACGCTTGGAGTGAACGTGTTGCATGGGTTTGATCACACCCCAAAAGATTATTTTCATGACAGACTTAGCCAAAAGACCCCACTCAAAAATACATTAGGCTCTTTCTTTGTTGCATTTTTCTCTTTTTATTATTCCTTTATTTAATCTTTTTATCACCTTTTCTTGTTTACTATAGTATTTTCTTTCTTTCTGTAGGGTAAGTGCTATTTCTACGCCTGTCGCACCTTGTTTCAACAAGAGGAAAATATACAGTTTTACTATTGCTATCAAAATTTTGAGGTGTCCGAGTAACGTTAAATCTTCTAAGTGGGCTGAAACCTCTAACAATATCTTTGCTCTCAATATATTTTTTTCTCCAAATATCTGTATACGAAAAGCATCTGTTGGTCATCGCTGGAGATCATGTGTTTTTTTAATTTCCTCGCACCTTCCCTAGTATTCTCATCGCCCTAAATGGTGCTGAGGCCTGAAATATTTCAAATCTTCCTCCCTGTTCTCCTACTTCACCAGCCTTTTTTGCGACCCGTGTTTCCCACATATTTCCGTCTTTCTTTTAAACTATTTCTTTCTTTTTTGCTCTCTGTTGCTGGGCAAAATAAAAGAATGGAAATAAGAGAGTCAAGAAGAGAAGAACAGTAAAACAAAAAGAAAAGGACGGTTTTTCACAGGTAATATTTTCGTACGTTCAGCAAAATTTTCCAGCCTTTTCTGACAAAATCTTTTATTTATATAATTTCAAACCATCATTATATAGTCATCGAAATATTGACTTTCTATGACCATACGACACTTTTCAACTACATAGCATAAATAGCATCATTCCTCTTTTGAGTCAATGAGGTCCTCGAGGAATCTTTCGATATCTTTAATTTGTCGGAACTACTGACTTACATGGAATGAATCAGGTGATAGCCTGAAGGTGACATGTCTGGAGTATACGTTGTATGTGGACGAACTACCAATTCCAACTCCATCGCATTTGCTAAAAGATGACAGGCGGTATCTTGCTGTAGAATCACCCGTCAATTTGTTTGCATTGTAAATGATCTGTTCTCTTACAATGCGTCATTCAAACACGCCAATAGCTTATTATAGCGTTGTGCAATAACGCTTTATCCAGCTTCCAGCAATTCGTATTAAAGGATTCCCCTTGAATCTAATCAAACACAGAGAATAATAGACTTTACCCCAGTAGACTCAGTGTAAGTTGAGATTTTGAGGAATGTCCTGGATCTAGCCACGATTTCTTGTAATGAACCCATTTTTCATCGCTAGTGACTATCTGGTGCAAAAGTGGCGTTTTTCTGTGTCGAGCAAGAAGAGAAAGACAAGTATTTAAACGGTGATAAATGTCCCTACATGTAAGTTCATGTGGAATCCATTTCCGTAGCTTCTTAAATTTTCTTAATGTTTGTAAACGACGTACTACAATTGACTAATTGCACAAGCAATAAGGAGCTTGGTAAACTTGAAAAACACTTCTAACATTGCGTAGAATATGGTGCTAAGAACTTTTGAGGATTTCCGATTATAGTGTAGAGAGCCATTTGCATCATTGGTCGTTCAAATTGCCTGAATATTATCAGTTCAGAAAACTACGCATGAATTCGTCTCACTCAAAAGCAAAAGCAAAAACTCGGAAAGGGTAGAACCAAAAACTTTATTAAGCGATCGACGGTCATCACCAAGCCAGTCTCCTGGCATGAATCCCACTGAAAATGTTTGGACCATTTTGAATAGTAAAATAATGAAAGTCTCCAGAAAACTTTCTGCAAAAAGATTTGCTTCGTGTTTTGATTCCAGCTTAGTCAGATATGCCAAAAGTGAAGATAGCAGAACTGATAAATGTGATATTTAAAGGGGTAACAACTTTAAAATCGGCAAATGGCAAATCCACTAAATTTAATATCCATATTATAACATTCTTTACTTCTTTTTTAGATCGTTGAATTTAAAGAAATTCTTCCACTCGATGGGGAAGTAGAGACAACGGTTGCGTTATTTCGTCCGTATATCTTTTTATGTTACGTGGGCAGATTATTATAATCCACCTCCGACTTGCTAGGCCCGTAAATCTTTATCAGAACCCCGTTAACCGTACATTTCGGGAATAGGTTCCCTACTCTGTCCGTTGCCACCTCTCACGACTCTGCACAGGGGATTGGATTTTCCCGGTTTGAATTCGTTGTCCGTCTCCTAGACTGGTTGCCGACCAAGACAGAATAAAGGTTATTATTTGAAAATAAAGGTGTCTATTTACTTCTGTGTGCGTATTATTTTGATTTAACACTCATGCTCTAAAAGTTCCTGTCAACCCAATATGTCATATTCTGGGGTCATCGAATGGACACCTGGCGTGAATTTGAAGTAGCTCACAAATGTGGCCCTGTACCAGACGAAGCTAAGCTTAGTAAATTTCTACGTTAACTCATTGTTCTTTGAGCTGAGTGCAGAATCAGACTGACGAATAGATATTTGTACAAAAATAAGAACAATGATACTAGACACACACACACACACACACACACACACACACACACATATATATATATTTATATATATATATATAAGAGAGAGAGAGAGAGTGAAGTAGAAAGGGTAGAGGGAGGGCGAGGGGAAGGCTGAGTCAAAAGATAGGTAAGACAAAGTAAAAACTTTGAACCGAGTGTTTTGTGTAACGGAGACGATTGTCCCTTGAAGACGCGTATCGAAAGCAAGTGAAGTGGAAAGCCGAGCGACATAAAAAGTCATAATCGATAAAGACAGAAGCCGGACACAGGCTTATCTTTCGCCTTTTACGCTCTCTAAAGAAAAAAGACATTGTTGCGTTGGGGCAGGACATGGCGGCTGCCATGTTTGATGACGTGGAGGACTAGTAATTATATCAGATGCGAGCACATGCGATCGCCTGTGTTCTTTCACGAATGGGTATCTATGTAGAGGATTCTCAGTGTGTAAGGGTCTTACATACCTCTCGTATGTGTATAGGTGCTTTTCTGTATGCTAGTCACTATTAGGTTCTTACATATAAGATGTCGTTTTTGAATAGTGAGGTGAAAGATCATATGAACAAAAAAAAACCCAACAAAATACAAAACCGGTAAATATTTAATTAAATATGACCCATTTTAAGCAATGCACCTTTCCCAACGATCATCTAATGATAATATGCCATCTCTGTAACATTCTTTCAGTTTAGTGATCAAAACTCTTAGTAAAAACACGAATTATGGCTTCCTTAGTATTGAACTTTCTTTTAAGGATATGAAGTTCAATATGCTTGAAATATCTGGTGAATATGGAGGTTGCTGCAAGACAGCATATCTCAATTCTCCAAGCTTAGATACAGTCTGCTGAGAGGTGTAGGTATTGCACTGTCATGGAGTATGTCATTCAGTTCATATGGGACCCATTTCCCCAACTTTTTAACTTTTCCTATTGCCATGTGATGACGTGATATAGGAGCCGTTAAAGCCCTAATCACCCCAAAAAGTACTCGAACCGTTGTTCGTGGGTTGTAGGCCACTGCTGTCGATAATTCTTCATCGTTTGGAACCCCCTCGAGGTTCATTATTGGTATCCATTTTTCCAAACCTAAATATATTGAACCAACGCTGAACAGTTCGCACTGCAGTAGTGTTTACACCCAATGCTTTGTTGGCATTATCAGCAACAGTATGTCCTAATCTGAAATCGTACTTGAAAATTACTGTTTAGGTCCCAAAAACCTTCAATAATAACGAATTATATCAGTATTTATTACATTAGTAAGTATTTCATTATTAGCATTATTCTCTCTAATATTTATCAAGCTCCCCCTAGTCTGACACGACGCTTATTTCCTATATGCATACTAGTATACTGTATACACGGAGAGTCCGTGAAATACCCCGGTCTATTTTTGTAATTTAGGGCGAAACAACAAAGTAATTAATATATATTTCAATAAAAAAAGAAATTATAAATTACTGTATATTCTCGTGTAAAAGTCGATGATTTCAACTATATTTTTAGGGTTAAACCTTGAGTGCCAATGACTACACTGGATACTACTTTCAAATTTATACGTGAAACAATTCTCATAGCATTGGTAGAAAGCCATCAAATCGGCGTAATAAATATTACACTGGCATTTTATGCTTTTATTGTCTCCCAAGCTTAGAATAGTCTTTAGCACAAGGTGTGGGACACCAGTTAGGATCAAATTCACTTCAGTCGTAATGGTGTGCGAGACAAGTTTGCTAACCATTACTAGACAGTGCGGCACCCCTTTTTATGCTCTTATCTAGCAAACGCAACACGCCAACTGCGTATTATTTTTTTATGATGATCATCATATGATCAATCATATTATGAGGATCATTATTTGTTATGATGACCATCCTTAATGTAGTATCTTGTATAGTGTTTAGACGATTGAACATTGGAAGTTACATTAAAATGAGCTAGCGAAACTAGTTTGGTAACCACCGCTCTAAGTCAGGCACCCGAGATCAAATGCTACTTGCTTGAAGAATATATATATATATTACGCCGAATCCGCGAAATTGCCTAATTAGCGAATAAAACTACGTTTTTACTTATTTTTTTATTATATAAACTTATGAAAAAAAACAACAACGTAAATACGTAGTTTTAACCTTTTTTTGCAAACAATAAATAAATACGTACTTTTAATTTGATAAAAACTTTATATTAAACAAAACAAGGATAAAAACAACTATTTTTTTACAATCACAGTTCATATAATCAAAAAATGAGTAAACGCGTTGTTTTATTCGCTAATTAGGCATTTTATACAGGTCTGGTTAGTCACTCAATAGAAACCGTCATGCGAGCAATGTCTTTTGGGAACATGCCGTGTTGGGGGTGATCAATTAAAAAATTGGAAAAAGGGGTGAATAAGTTACTTCTCGCCTTTTGTCGGGCAGTGATCACTAAAAAAGTTCAGATTAAAAAAACCCAAAAAACAAGCGTGAATGCTACCGGACACAAATTAAGGGACCAATTTAACATTAACTTACATTGCAAATCACTTAAAAACCAGTTATGGTGGTAATTTTCAAAAAAAGTTTTTTTCTAGACATAATAAGGAGTACATGTTTAAATGTTCAGCCCTCTAGCTCCATTGGTGCGGCACTACGCGTGATACATACATAGTCAGCCAGACCAATTTAAAAACTGAATAAACCTGTTTACAGTTTTAGCGACAGTTTTCGTTGACGGTTTCTAATAACGAATTGATAAAAAATCGATATTATTTTTAACTTTATTAACTACAAGAAAGATAGAATTCCCTATGGGAAAAATATTCTTTTGCCTGGCTATTTTCACCCAGTTCTATTAAATCTTATATTTCACTATGTTCTTGTCGTGGAGAAAAACGACTGAAAGTTATCCATTACTAAATACTGGATGTAGCAAGTAGAGATATTTATTACGTTTATCAGCATTCGAAATCCTTGCTTTTACCTGGGCTCCAGGGAGACACAATAAAAGGCGATAGAACAGGAAAAAATAAATGTAGTTGGGTACAAGTTCACGTTTCATTCCGACAAAGGTGTCTGAAAGAAAGAAAGAAAGAAAGTAGGAAAATGTATGTGTAAGCTTCTGTACATATACGTATCTAAATGAGATATCGACCAAACATAGCTTAATCTGATACAGGGCAACACTGTGGGGCATTCTATAAAGATCGAACTCACTACATTGGAGAATGGTTTACAAGACCAGCTTTGCTAACCATAGCTTTACGGTAGGTGACCTACGTATGTCCAAGTGAATGCGTGTTGTTATTTACAATCAATATTATACAAGAAGATTGTGTAGTGCCAATACCACTGAAGACGTAGCATCTGTTTATAAATGTTATGGTCTTGGTCGGACCTTTACTTAGATTCGAAAGCCAAAAGGGGAAAAATCAGAAAGAAGGCAAAGAACGACTGTTTTTTTTCGTTTTTCTTATCGTTTTCACTTGGTCTACCGTTAGACTGACTCACGTTTCGCTGATCTGCTGACCAGATCAGACACTGCAATATTAATCCAAGTGACCCACTGGTTCACTGACCCTAGCATTGATTGAGTCGCTGCCCGGTTTTTGATGTCATTGCCAAATCCCACACGTTGAGATCGCCATTGGAGATTGGCGCGACTGCCATTTCAGGTCGTAAGGGAATCGCCATTTGTAACGCGTAGGAATTTACCGGGATTTCACCTTCCCGATCACCTGCTGTTACTGAAGCCTTCACTGTTGCTGCTATCGCCGCGGCTTCATGTCGGACATCCATTTCAAGTTTGGGGAAATACGCTCGCTCACATTCACGGCTGTTACCATATATCATCATCATCATCATCATCCGTTATAAGTCCACTGCTGGACAAAGGCCTTTCCCATCTCCTTCCATGACAACCTATATTGTGCTAACCTCTGCCACGCCTTACCGGCAAACCTTTCTATCTCGTCCCTCCATCTTGTGTCTGGTCTTTTCCTACTTCGTTTACTGTCCGATGGGCACCAATCGGTTAGTCCTTTCCCCCATCTATTGCCATCTCTTCTTGCTAGGTGACCAGCCCATCATTTTTGCTGCTTAATTAGTTGTATAATATCCCTCACACTAGTCTTCTCTCTGACCCATGTTGATCTTTTTCTATCTCTTAGAGTTATCCCTAGCATTGCTCTTTCCATGGCTCTATGCGCTATACTGAGTTGGTTATATGCTTCAAAAAAGAAATACCATATATACTCGTAGATAAATCGCGGACGCAGAAAACCACACGCGACTTATCTACCGAACCTTGCTCTAACACGGCCTGTACATGTCACGTAGACAACATAAAGTAACGATTCATATGTTATATCGGTCGTATATGTCTAAGCTTTATGCCTACAGTTTGGTAGCAAATATAATGTTCTATTTGGAGTCACCAGTTTGTTAAGAAAAGAGTTCAGTTAGGTTTGAGGGTTTTTTTTCGATGAGTAATATAGATGTAGAAATTGAAAGAGGATACAGACTGAAGTTATAACATAACAATGAATTTATTTTAAGAAGAAACAACACAAGATTAAATAATGCATATAAGGTGTCCCGTGGATGTGGTTTTGTGACAAATTTGGCTTGATGTAATAAATATCAATTTGATCTCTAACGCATCCCTCTCTGTGTGCCCCATGAACGTAATCTTGCGTCAGAAGTAGCTCACTTTAATAAATATTGTGTTGTTCAGTTCTTTCTTTCGTTCTTTCTTTCTTTCCGTGCCCCCACCCTCTGTTTTGCTTTTGCCCCTTCTTCTTTTCTTCACAAAATCACTTAAATAATCCAAGAAATTAGGAGTCGAAGAGTATTCTGGTGAAAATAGAAATCAACAGTTCAATTGAAGGTGTCTGATAAAAGTACGGTTTTTAAACCATAGCGTTTGTTGCCTATACGGAATCTCAACTATGTCTTTTGAAAAGACCCAAACTAAATAACAACATTCAATAAAAGGCACTAAAGGAACAGACTAACTGTATGATAAGCAAGTAAGTCAAACAAATAAATCCCTCGCCTTCTTTCCTCCTCGTATTATGGCAAATTGCTTTTTGATTGGTTGACCTCGAGCAGGTGCAATAATCACGAGACTGCGTTTCCCTCTAACAACACCGTCGTTTTTTGCCATCTATTGTTGTCTGGACAAAGGAGTTTCTCTTTTCCCAAACATCGATCAAAAATCACGTCTCCCAGCGAATGACTGAGATTTTTCCTTTTCTCTGATTATCTTTTCTGTCAACAATTATTTTGCTTTTTCCAGAACGATAATAAACTTAGTGATCGTGGCATTGAATTAGAAGCTAAAAAAAAAAATCAATGATAGTTCAATCCGAGTAACAGATCAATCAATTTAGTCCAGGTCCTAAAAAGTGATCATGATAAAATTTCCCCCCGAACAATCCAAGGCAGATAAGTGAAACTGAGCATGATCTTATTTCCGCCAGCGGCCAGTCTTGCACAAAAATGTGAAGATAAGTAGAACAAGCCTAGCTGCTGCAGGGTCAAACTCCATTCCTACTTCTATTCCGACTCAAGATGATTACTGCAACTTTTGTATTGTATATGTAATGAATAAAAAAATTATAAAAATATTTTTTTTTGTATAAATGTTTTTATTTATTAGAATGAAATAAGCCCGTGCGTATCTGTATGATACATTTTCGTTAATATCTAAGACTTTTCAATTTAGGGCAGTCAGTAAGACAGCCTCTTGACAATCAGTTGGTCGTGAGTTCAAATCGCGGTAGGAGAATGTGAATTTTATATATCGAGGAACGTTCTTGTTACGTTAGGAAAACACAGTCAACTCCAGACTTTGTACTGAAGTTTAACAAAATGTTTAGTTCATTCAGGGTTTACATTTCCTTCGGTGCTAGGACAATTCGTCGTCATGAGTTAAATTAGTTGATTGGACAATTCGTCTCCGGTGTCTGCTATAATTTGTTTATGTTTGTTCGTTTGAATTTAGTCCCAAAATAGTCTTAAATTTTAATATTTAGATATCTAATGTATTAAACTTTATTTTAAAAAAACAACATTTTTATTCTTAATTTTGAACATTTCTTGAAATTGTTCTATCGACAAATTGACCTCACGGCCAATTGACCGGATGCTTTTTTCCTTTTAGCCAATGCAGATTTTACAAGCATTTGTTCAAAGAATAATCTTAAGAAGAAGAAAAAGAAATGATTTTTCTCCTAAGGTTGGTGGCGATTATTCTGGCCAGACAAACGAGTATTTTTGCCGTGCTTATAGCTTCTTAGAATACTTAAATTTGGTTTCTAAATTATTATTTATCTTGTCACCATAAAATTGCCCGCATTCATCTAGGTTCTGTGTGCACCTTTTATTATGTATACTTGAAAGAGATAGAACAGGTTATCATCAAAGAATTATTGCGGTATCCAATCAAAGCAATCCTTAAATGTCGTTCACATACCTATGAATGGATGAAAATCACCATAGTAACATTGGCGCTTAAAGGTGGAATTAGATGTTTTGACCACTGCATTTTGCAATTTGTCTTAAATTCTGCTTAATATTTGTTTTTTTAGAAAGTTTAGACACTCAATCTGTATGTTGAGCACTGAAAATCAGGAAGAATGGAATTTTCAGTAGTCAGTAGTCAGTAGTCAGGAATTAAAGAATATTTTACTGACAAAATGTAAATGCTTTGCTAATGATGTCACCATAGAAATGCATTGCAACTAATTCTCCTATAGAAATACATTGTAAATGATTTTGCTATAGAAATGTATTGAAAATCGGGAGACAATGGGATTGTTGATGAAATAGAATTATTATATGTACAATATTTGTTGGAGGAATTAGAATTCTTTAAGTGAGCTTTCAGATTAAAAATGATTAAAAATGGCCAACATAAAGAACTGCATAAAAAAGATGCCTACATTAAAAAGAAATGCCAGGGAACGTTGTCCTTCGGCGCTAAGTCTATGTAACACGAAGTCTATGTAACACGAAGTCTATGTAACACGAAGTGTATGTACAAAAAAAAAAATAAAATAAAAAGTGAAATATTAAATAAACAAAAAAAAACAGGTCTGGTTAATCACTCAATAGAAACCGTCACGTGACCAACGTCTTTTGGCAGCATGCTGTGTTGGGGGTGATCAATCAAAAAATTGTAAAAGGGGGCAATCAATGAATAAGTTACTTCTCTCGTCTTTTGTTGGGCAGT
>VCCN01004369.1:2259268-2269416 GCA_006491835.1 Architeuthis dux
GGATAACCGTTTAGCCCGGTCTGCTTTATCAATTACGCCACCGCGATTTACCTGGGAGCAGAAGCTCGAAATGACACCTTTTCTTCTTTCCGATCGTTTGTTTACATTTCTAGCAGTATTTAATATATTTCTCCGTTTTTATTTTTGTTAGCTGAAATATTATAAATCATTATTATTTAAATTCGTATGACTACTTTTTATCTTCATCTTAAATTTTATTAGTTGCTTTTTATCGCAACTGTTTTGCTCAGACCGATTGCCCTCCGGCAGTGAGTAAATAGCGTTGATCGGAAATTTATTTGTGACTACTTTTTACCTTCATCTTAAATGTTATTAGTTGCTTTTTAACAGCCACACAAATACACATACACATGTTGTTGTTTTTTTTTATATAAATCATTATTATTCAAAGAGTTACGTAGCGTATAATGAAGGCAGGGCAGCGGATCGAGCTTGTACATCTTCCATTTTTTGATCGGAAATTTATTGCATAAAAATCACTGTATAAAATATGAAATATTATAAATCATTATTATTTAAAAACAAAATAAAGGTATACTTATTTCACGGGTATCATTTTTGATAAAAAAAAAAAAATGTTTTGATGGTAAATCTATATATTTATCGCCTTATAGATTGTAGAAAAAAGTTCACAAGAAAAAATGTCCCTCTTTTAAAATTAAACTTTTTGAAAACTTAAAGGTCTATAGTATGATCTTTTATCAACGAGTTTTAACAGAAAGTATAAATAAATAAATATTACTTATGTCGGATATATATTTCATACACAGTCGATTAAAATCGCTATAAAACATCCAGCGGCCTGTTCCAAGGTTCGAACCTCAATCGATTACATTTTAGTTAAAGAAGAAAAAGATTTTATAAAATAAACCAAGTTACTACACACAAAAAGTGAAAAAAATGACGCTTTTAAAGTAAATTTTGGGATCTCAAGAATCGGGGTAAAAGAATCCGCTCTGTTCCCGTACTTTCGGGATCAAGGTAAACTACTAGAAAACACACGTAAAGTAAGAAAAAAGAAGTGAAATAATACAAATATGAAATAGATATTTACACTGTATGATCTTACCATCTCATGGAAGAGATGGCTGGCTGTTTTTGTAAACAGACAGGGACACATACACATATGCTTGTAACTGCTTATATACATAGAAGAGGGTCTACATATCTATATATATGAGGATCCGGTTTCGTTGCCCTCGCTAGCTTCAACGTCCTTTAGAAGTATTTATTTGGTTTTAAGTAAATATGAATTTCTTGTTCTCACTGGGGCATACAATATGGCTCGGATGGTCGACCGACAGGCTGGCTGGGACGTTTGATGTTCTCCAGGCGCAGCGGGCGGGCAGACAATGTAAAGCTAATGAAATCGCAGACCGGACGATGGCCGGCCGAAAAAATGGAAGATGTAGAAGCTCGATCCGCTGCCCTGCCTTCATTACACGCTACGTAACTCTTTGAAGCGCGTGTTTTGTGGCTGCCACGGACCTTTTGTGGTTTCCTTTGTGATTGGAACACAGGAGAGGTACGTTCGGTACTGCGTCCCAGGTCGCTTTCGCAAGAACGAAATAAGGAAAGTAATATATCTATTTATCTATCTATCTATCTATCTATCTATCTATCCGCAGATAGAAAGGGAGAGAGAAAAAGAGAGGGAGAGAGGAAGGAAGAGAAAGAGCAAAGTTATGAGTCCTCACACAAATAGGAAAAGTAACATTTCTTTTTTGAAGATGAAGTTCTGGAAGACTGGAGTGTTCCAACGGAATTATTTTCCCAGCAAGTTAGTCAAGATGTATGCATGATACTCGGTAGTCATTCGTTTGGAACCCCCTCCCACCCCCCTAAAAAAACAAGTTTGGTTAGCCACTCAATAAAAACCGTCACGTGACCAACGTCTTTTGGCAGCATGCCGTGTTGTGGTTGATCAATTAAAAAAAAATGGAAAAAGGGGTGATCAATAAAGGAGTTACATCTCTCGCCTTTTATTTGACAGTGGTCACTAAAAAAACCCACAAAATAAGGCATCAATTTAGCATAAACCTACATTGCAAATTGAACCCCCCACCCACTAAAAAAAACTATTTTGTGGGGAAATTTTGAAAAAACGAAACAAATATGTTTTTCTAGACATAATAAGGAGTAAATGTTTAAATATTCAACCTCTAGCTCCATTGGTGCGGTTTGTACGCGTGATACATACATAGCCAGCCAATCAGACCGACTTTAAAAATAAAGAAACTTATGTTGACAGTTTCGCTATATTTTACGGCGTTGCTAAGCATAACAAGGTTTTTAAAAAAAGTATTATTAGCAATTTATTGTAATTTTCTACGTCTGCTTTTACTCACTATGAGAATTACTTTGCATCGAGTTGATGTTTCACTGATGAACATTCATGCATACACATAATGCGTGAACGAATTCTGGATAGTATTAAATTAGAATTAATTCAAGTAGTTTTAGCAATGAACAACAGCGCATATCCAGCATTTAATAGTAATCAACAAAGCAACATTGATAGTGAAAGGTCACTTACATCACTAGCACACTAACAAAATGTCCAGTTCAACCTTCCCTCTTTAACCCTAGTGACTATATATGATCACCTGAGGACCCATCAGCCACATGCAAATATTGTAGCCACAAAGACAACATAGTCCGCACCAATGTGGTTTGCAAGCTTTGCAAAGTACACTTGTGATTGAACAAAGACAGAAACTGTTTTGGGGGGCATACCACACCCCATCATATGTTTTTGGCCCGCACAATAACATTTTAGAATCAACCATTAGGTGTTATTCTTTTTGTCAATATCAATTTTTTGTATCTATTCATTATATTGAATGTTATTCTTTAATTCTCTGTTTTATTTAACTTCACACTTTAATTTCTTTATATTTTCCATTTTTGGTAACTTTTTGGGCGAGGCACCATATATGATCACTTCATCAAAGGGGGTTTTGACCCCATAAACAAACACATTTCAGAAAGCTTGCAACTGGAAATATCATGTAATTAGGTCTAGTTTAACATACAAAAGGTTGTTTTGATATCTCAAATATTTTAGGGGTGCCTCAACTTCTTTTACTCTTTATCTTACTTTGAATTATAAAAATAATATTACAGTTCTAATATGAGTTCAGTCAAAAAACTGTACATTGTTGAAACTTATTACCTTCTTTTACGCTTTATCTTCTTTAATTTACAGTGCTTTATTCACCCCCACCACACACACACTCATTGACAGCGGTAACTAGCATTTATATGGCAACAAGTGAAATAGTGAAATTTAGTTCATTGTAATGTTGGAATTTTACATTTACGTTATAGTTGGTATTACTATTGTTAAACTAGGTTGAAGATGAAGTGGGGAGGAATGTTCCGTAATCCACAGCTATGAATTATTGGGGACAAATTGTTGGGGATGAATTGTTGGGGATGAATTGTATATGGCTATGAACTGTTGGGGATGAATTGTTGGGGATTTAACTTGCCGGATCCCTTAATTTATGGAGGAAGAAGGCTTGACAAACTATTTTTGGAGATACAATTGAGTAGTTGGTAGAAGCCTGTCTACTGAAACAAAATCTCTATACTCTTTAATAAACAATCTGTAGAAAGCATGTAACTTCTGTCGTAAAGATGTTCATGTTCTTTATATTATTTATCGGGTCAGAGATTTATTTCCTTCTTCCATATTTTCCAAGTACTAGACTGACATCTAGCAAGTGTAATCACCATAGATAACACTTCACCATAGATAAAACTAAGTTACTGCCAACATGCAAGTCTTTGCTTTAATAAAGAAGTTAATAACTGCTAACGTGTAAAAGTAAAGTAAAGATGAGAGCTTTTTAAAGAAGCTTCTAATTAAAATCTTACATTATATCTAGTGTTATATCACCTAGCTTTAAAACTTTAATAGCAATGTATTGACTATAAAACAGAAGAAGAAATGAACAGTTAATAAAAACCTAAACACCATAACTTATTTATTATTTATTATTGCTTTGATCAGGACAACTAAAGTCAATTCTGCATTAACTACCTACTTCTAACAAACGCCACCACCAGAACTGTCTTAAAAATAGAAAGAAATGCAAATAAACGAAATATATGGAGATTTTCGAGAAAACAAGCACATAAAAACGGGGAAAAGAAGGAAATATCAGACGTATAATTATATGGGACGGCCATTTTGTTTTTGGTCTGAGACTTCCGGTAAGGTGAAAAAGAAAATGAAATGAGTCACGGATTTCACTTCCGGTCTGGCCGCTGTTTTTCTTTCTTTGCCAAGCCGACGCACCTTGAAGGATTGTTTTATTTACCTTGGCGAAGCAAAGAAGGAAAGGAAAAAAGTGGCCTAACTTTGGACTGGACTGACACAGCTGTTGTCTGTAACTTCCATTATATTCTCCACATTTACTCTTCCACACACGTCCACCGCCATCTTTCTGTTCGTTCAACATGTGGTGTCGACTACTGTAGACTAACAAATATATTCCGCCCGCCAACAACGCCTGCCCACATCAAACAGAGCCTTGTCTCTTTTCAATTAAGAAATACACTTTAACTTTGTTTCCCACGACGAAAAAAACAAATAAAAAGGCACACAAAGAAACGTATAAAAGTTTCTTGTCGTGGTCGACAACAGCTGAGAGAAAAACATTTCTGTTGAATAACTTTGTTGATCGTAGGTTTTATAGCGCCTGGGGCGACACGACTTCCGAGCTTAGTTTTTCACAATCCTATTTCGTACAGTTGTAAAATTAAGACTTCGGTTAGCTTAAGGTTAGAAAAAGCGGAGGTTAATTTGAACTAAATTTGCTGCCAATCTAAAAACTTTATCATACAATGAAAACTTCTTTGTAATAAAATAAATAAATAAAAAAACCTTGGTTAATTATACATAAAATAGCTCTCTTCGTCCAGTAATACTTGTCACAATTCCTGACCACTGACAATCTTTTTACCTGATTTCCAATGCATGAAAACAATTTTCAATACATTTCTATAGTAAGATTATTTGCAATACTTTAGGATTTATTGTAAGACTAGCATAGTACCCATCAAAATGACGGGATTATTCACGTATTGATCGGCACTTCTGCTTAGGATCTGAGTATCTGTGCGCAATGCACAATCGTAATGTCGCTCCCTGGCACTTCTGTTTAGGATCAGAGTGTAGTTTATTTACACTCATTGAAAAGTGTGAAGCACTATTTGCATTTTATATAATTGGGTTATAAGCACTGTATTTACATTATACATATAATATAGTTATTCTGTCAGTAATGTTTGCATTAATTCCAGACCACTGGTAATTCCTTTTTCTTGATTTTCTATGCATTTCTATAGTAAAATAATTTACAATACATTTCTATTGTAACATTATCTGCAGTGCATTTTAATAGTAAAATCATTGGCGATGCATGTACATTATACATATAATTGTACTATTCTGTCAGTAAGGCATACCTTAATTCCTGACCACTGATGATCCCAATTTTTCCTGATTTCCAATGCACAACATACAGATTGAGTGCCGAAATTTGTGCAAACAAAATTTTGGTAAAAAGGTTAGGTGTTAAATCATCGAATTACCCTACTACAACCAGAAATATTTTGGTCGTTAGTGCAGAAAATGACTAAAGCTAAGCGGGAGGGAGATGATGGAGTAGTGACAAAGTCAGTGGTCAACAATAAGAAAAACTGAAACCGTGCCTGTGTACACCGGGTTCAAATAGATTATGCACTAAAATACAACTGTGATTATTAATTTATGTTTCTTTTGCAGTAAGAGTTTTCTGTGCCATTATATATGTAATCATTAGAGTGAATGAAGTTTTGACGTAATTGTTTAATGCACCCTACCCGTTATATCATGGGTTATAAAAACAACTAGTCTTCACATTATATTATGTGGAATGACTTCGAATTTAAAAAGAATGCATTTTATGTAGCGTCTTGGACAAGCAAGTAAGTGAAAGTGGGCTTCATCTTCGTAAATTGTTCAACAAAAGTAATCTTGAGCCATAGTTATCCGAGGTCCAAACTGACATCTATTTTCTAAAAATTAAAACAGATATCGATTGGATTCGGCTAAGCAAATCTATTAAGATCTGCGAATGAAATAAATCCACATATAAGAAACGTAATATCTATCTATCTATGTATCTATCTGCGTAACACTTTTCAGGCAGAAGTGCCGGGGAGCGACACTTTGATTTCTATTGTAATTAAATTAGTGTAATTATGTAATAATGTAATAAAATAACTTCTGGTTACTTGAACCGTAACTCAGTTCACTGTCTGTCGCTCACGAAACGGATGATTTGCATCTTCACTCCTGTTTACAATATAGCTTCCGACGTCCTGCTCCCAAAACAAAGCTCACTCACAAAGCGCACAGATTCTCTGATCCTAGGCAGAAGTGCCGACCCATACGTAAATAATCCCGTCATTCTTTACGGGTACTATACTAGTAAATAAATAAAGATGATATAATAGTATTAAGTCAATTTTCAAATGTTATAATTTCGTAAAAAAACATTTTTTAAAACTTTTGGTAAGTACTTTCGTCCCATTCTTCGCACAGTTCTCAGACTTTGTCATATTGAGAAACAACCTTTAGTGAGTTGTCGGATAATAATATTGAGGAAAACCCTATTTTGTAATTTGTAACTTATTTATAGAGTTTTACACTTCCTGTAGAACAAGAATCAAAATAAATCACAGGAATCAAAATAATCAAAGTTAGCTGTGAAAGTTAACTGAAAAGTTTCAAGGAATTACTAAGAGAATTCGACTAGTTTTCACCTTCAACCTAATTTTTATTTTATTGTAACTCATTATTTGTATTAAATTTGACTAGTTTTTACCTTCATCTTAATTTTAGTTGTTTTGATACAACTTTCAATTCGGGCCATTGGAAGTTGTATAGAAACAACTAGAATTAAGATGAATTCTTGTGTATCTGCTGTTTTTCTGCGTCGGCTATTTTTTTTATATCAGGTTAATCTTGACTTGCCTTTCTTGTATTTGTGTCCATGTTGCCTCTGGTCACACAAAGTAATAAAATAACTTCTGGTTACTTGAACCGTAACTCAGTTCACTGTCTGTCGCTCACGAAACGGATGATTTGCATCTTCACTCCTGTTTACAATATAGCTTCCGACGCTCTCAGAACACAACGCTCTCATAAATGCGCATCTCGCAAAAGCGAAACTTAAGGTAGTCTCGCAACTCATTGCTAGTAAATATTGGTTCTCACAAGGTGCCACATTGTGACAGAGTACCTACCATCTGACCTTCGTTAGCACAGTCGGTAGAGCAGCACCGCGTATAGGTGGCTTCCAAGGTGGACGCTGGTTCGATCCCCGCACGGAGTTCGTTTCTTTATTCACATTTACGATTTAGGCCGCTTGTTTAGCAGTCGCTCACACCGACGCCGGGCAAATATAGGCTCTCACTAATAAATGTCATTATAATTATCATATTCTGTCGATCGGATGTATAATTATCCATCATTTGATTTCATATATATATATATGTATATATATGTAGTTCTATCGTCAGCCCCTCAGTCATGTCAAGTGTTAGTAGCGATTCATAAAAAGATTGTTGTCGTAGGACTTCTCTATTTTTACTGTTACTTAATTTTCAACTTGGCCCCATTGACCTAAAATGAAACCTGTGGAAGAAGAACACAGTTGGGCAGTCAATCTGAAATTTGGACTACCTCTTTGGACATCCAATGGATGAAGTTAATCGGTATGTTTTTTTCTTCTTTTTTTTATTGAAAATCGCAAATTTTTTGTTTCGCCAGACGTTCTTGAACTCTGAGTCAACCAACATTTTTCCTTGTCAAACATTCTTCGCAATTTCGCTGTAAACCAAAGACCTCTACCTCAAGCGTGTCTGTGTTTTGGTTGTAATCTCTGTGCATTTATTTTAGATATCTCATTCAAAAATAAAGCTTATTCCTCATTGAATTGCTACATAATATCATGTTGTTCTTTCTGTTCATGTTTCTTAGTGTCCAAAACTATACGATTGTAGACATCTACCATCTTCCGGAATTGTAACTTTGTACACTCTCATTATTTACTAAACTTAGCATAGTACGAGACAAGACCAACTAGTAAAAGGAAGAGTGTGTTGTACCAATATTCCAAATGGGGAGAGCCGCCAGCCTTGAAAAACAGCATTTGAAATCCGAAATCTTACTTGGACCCCGACCACAAGCGCTAGTGAGAAATATGCAACATTCTCAGCCACGAGGCACACCCCATAACTTATACCCTTTTTGGTCGGGTTGTGCACGTTTTAAGGCAGGATTGGTAGTGGTAGAATACTCAATTGCCTATTCAATGTATACTTCGATGAAACAATCGATTTAATACAAACACATTGTAGTTTAAAGTTTGTTTGTTATGTGGATGTAAGGGAATCCGACAGAATGGTAGATGTGATTAGACAATGTGGAAACGAAAGATTGAGAAAAGCGTGTTACGTCTCAAACATATTTATTATCATGAAGGTAAACCTTTATGCATTTCGTCGCTGCGAGCGACTTCATCGGAAGAAATTTGAACATTGCATAAAAGTGCAACTAGCCGGATAGTAGAAATGAAAATTAAATTTCTATTTCATGATAATAAATATGCTTGAGACGTAACACGCTTTTCTCAATCTTTCTTTCCCACATTGTCTAATTATATCTACCAGTTTAAAGTTTATAAAATCAACAGTTAATATATCGTTGCAATTAACAGTGAAAAGCGTCCAATAATGGAATCCAAGGTGTAGGAACATGCGCATTCACCTTTTATATCTCTTAAGGCTCGTTTTCTTTAGGAAAATAACTGTAAAAATAAAAATGCCTCTTAATACAAAGATACGTCTTATACGCCCCCCACCCAAAGAAACAAAAACAAAAACACCATGCTTTTAACGTTGTTGTTTTAATGCCGTTAGAGATCGTTAACCTTGCTAATCGCATATCAGGGCTCTTAGCCCTGCTAACCTTTCCTCACACACATGCACACACTTTTTGGTATTATTAGCGCTGTTAACGATGTAATCGTCTGTCGCCATGTTTGCCGGAGAATTTCCCGTTCGATGTGATTCGTCCCGCTGTTAATCCTGGCGTGTCTAACTCACGCAAGATTCCCAGCAAGGATCGTCACGCTAGCTTGCTCAAGGCAACACCTGAGATTATTCGATCGAAGTAGCGATATGTGCCATACAAATTAGATAGAAGCTGTTTGCAGGTGTATCACGCAGGTTTATGCGCTGTGAAAAATGTACGATTGACGCATTGTCGGCTGGTTTGAGATTAAAAGAAAGTGGTGCAGGGTTAAAAGCTGTTTAACTTCCATGATCTCTTCCACACACTGTTAGATAGCTATAAGACAATTACTGCAAATAGAGGTGCGGGTGGCCGAGCGGTTTACGGCTCGGAGAATGGACTCGGCAGGCCAGAGTTCAAACTACGGCTGAGACAAGTTTTGTGTTACTCCACACTAATGCCTTGCGGAAAGGCATGAATCCATCTCTCCCCTAACCAGGGAGAAAATAGCGCAGGATGAAGTGAGTGACACCACTTCGGGTGTTTGTCGCTTCTAAGTCGCTTAAGTAGTAATGTGATATGTGTAGCCCAAGCAGGTACGGTTGAAGCAGTAGCCAGCGTAAGGACACTACTTACTTTTTAAAAACCTTTTGCGACTAAGAATACAACACATGACAACCATGCGTATGAAATATTGAATCGTCTACATTACACACGGTGATGTGAATGGGTTGGTCTGATCAGTATAGTTTTCACTACTTTTTTGTTGACTATGAATATTGTCCAGTCCCCGTAACAACAACAATAATCCTCACTTAATTTAGGAGAGTAAACTCTTCATTGTTTGTCTGTCCCGATACATGAAATTAACATTTCCCTACTGTGAATTGAAATCATAACGAAGTGATTGGTAGGCGGCTCTGTTACCGAATGGGCAAAGCCGACAAGTATTACATATCTACGAATTTACTTATATATTTACTATATATACAATACAACACAGTTGCAGTAATGATCTTCAGTGGAGTGGAGTTTGACCCCGCAGTAGCAAGGC
>VCCN01004376.1:9834-28416 GCA_006491835.1 Architeuthis dux
CAACTGCTCTACCGACTGAGCCACAAAAACAGCTCTGGTAATAGGGAATCCTCTTAGTCATTTGTCTATGAACATCTTATGGGTTGTTTTATAACTATTTATATATAGAGAGAAGGCCTTCTGTCTCGATAGCCAACACTGGCTACACTGAAGTGACCCGCCCAGGGCGCAAGCCTGGACGAAGCGTATGGAGATCCTCGAATGCTCAGTCGAAGGAATCCGGCTCTCGGCTTCACTGAGGCAGTCCAAATGAAACTGCACAAGTTACTAAACTGCCCAACTTTCTTTTCTGCCCTCTCTCTTCCTACCCTCTTATTAAACTACCTAACCTGTCCCATATGTTATTACCGAAAGCGTAACATTCGAACGCAGTTTCGAACAAGCAGAATAATGTTATGGATATGAAGAGATGAACATAGCGCGTGTGTAACGTGATGACACATGATTGATATGAAACTGTTTGATATATGAAACTTATTTTTACATCTTTGAAATCAACCCTGTTCAATTCAAGTTTGATTACACTTGTAATTACCTAGGAGCTGCCGTTAGCCAAGCGGTTAGCAGCACGGACAATAGAATCGGCGAGCCGAGTTCAAACCCCGGCTGCGACAATCTGCATTCACTTCGCACTGAGGTATAAATCCATCTCTTGTTTCTCCACGTATGGGTAAAATATAAAAACAACAAAACAGGAAAGTCCAACCCCTCATCTATCGCCGTGAGAGGCTGGAACCGGACAGAGTAGGGAACGTTTTCCCCTAAAGCAGCGGTTAACGGGGCACTAGTGAGGCTTCTACGGGCCTAGCAAGCGGATTATAATAAATGTTACAAGCGGATGGATGACTGACTGTAATTAATCTAACAGTCTAAGATTCAGTTCAATTTGATGTCTGGAAAGCAGTGATTGATCTTTGAATATTTCAAAAGTCGCCCATAAATTACAAATTCTATCAGACAGTGGAACTAATTACTTCGAGCACATAAATTACTAATTTCGTTCATGCCGACAACTCTTTTGTAATAATAATTATAAAATTAAAAATGTTATAATTATTTCACATAGGACATGGGCCATCATTATGTTTTGTCCTCTCTAAAATCTAAGGTTGGAGTGTAATTTTTACAAGTGTTTTCGATGGTTGTTATCGGCTGTGTCCTTTGGTCACACAAGGTACTGAGACTAGTAACAAATATTGACTAAAAGTGAGGATATAATGCTCCCTCGCTTACCCAATGAATGTCTTTTGATGTTCTATCGTTTCGCGAAAACATATTCAGAAAACCCATTCCCGAGATACACAAAACATGAGGTAATCCTTGCTTATATGAATGTAAAATAACGTTGTTTGCATACTGTGTTCAGCTACCGTATTTTAAATCTGTATAAGGCTTCGTCGCCTTTTGGCTAAGATCAAAATGTAGTATATGTGTTCAGCTACCGTATTTTACATCCGTATAAGCAAGGATTACCATGATACAAATGATTTGCTTCTGAAAAACCACCATCATTCCCCAACTACTAAAAACCATCACACTTACAGCATACGTAATACATCTTAAAATAATGGGCTATCGATTGGTGAAAACTCCATGTTTTTATTTTCATTGATTTCCGAGTTATTAAGCTTCAAAAAACGCGACGAAAGAGTCGGGCCTGGTCAGGTGGGTCGTTTAAAAAAAATCTAAATGAATCTTTAAAACACATGTTATCGATGAAAACTGCTTTTTGCAAAGACGAGATTACGCTCATGCGAGATTTGGTACTCTGGCAAATAAGAAATGGTAGTAGGAGGTAACGTCACAGCAGCAGTTGCTCCAACAGAGTCTTCATCATATGATGACCAGGTGGTCAGTCATGGTTTCGGGACCGAAGTGTCTTTACCACTAACCCAGGGTGTCCCAGCAGTACATTACGATGCCACCAGGCTTTGTTGGTTTTCTATCACAGCAGCAGTGGAAGTATCCAACAATATCCAAGACTATACAAATGATACACACACCGTTTTAAGTAAGTCCTCTTTGAAATTAAATCGTTTTTATGGCTTGTGCTACCAAGAAGCCTTCTCTGGTATTGATTTGGACGATCGTTGCTTAAATTCAGGCGCACTTGGTAGGGAAACATGCAACTTCAATAAGCTGAAGAATTTGTCATCATCATCATCATCATCATCATCATCAGCAGCAGCAGCAGCGGCAGCAGAAGCAACAGAAGCAGCATCCTTTTAACGTCCGCCGTTGGACACAGAACCTTCCCCAAGATTCGCCAGACCTCTATGTCGTGGGCGTCGCAGGGCCAATATCTTCCGAACTTGTCTAGTTTGTCACGCCATCTTATTTTATGCCGGCCGCAATTTCGCATATGATCTTTGGGGATTCACGTTGTGAGTCGTGATGTCCAACGGTTGTCTGACATCCTTGCAACATGGCCTGCTCATTGCCATTTGAGATTCCTAAAGGATTTTATGATATCTCTTACTCCTATTTTTCTCTCTAATATACGGTGGTCTCTCCATGTGATCTTAAGCAGGTTTTAGCTAAGTTGCAGTAAAACCATAACAAATCTATTATTAGTGAGACTGAACGCAACTAAGCACAATGTAAAAAGTCTATAACAGAACATTATTTATTATCAAAGTGTAGTGAAAGCGTTCCTTTATTGTATCATCATGTCCCGCTTATACCTATAATCGAGGGTATCGCGGGATTAGGTACACACGGGAAATTGTTAGTAAAACCCATTTTCGTAGGCCTGTCAAATCTACCGCATTTTGCGTAGTCCCTCGCAATATTATCTTACTCCCGCACGATCTTTGTTGAAACCTGTTTTCTCCTGCATTTCCGTTTAAGAAAAAATGTCAGGTCAGCTTGTCATCACCCTATTTGAATGTTGTGAACTACTTGAAATGTTCCAACTGGGCCTACGAAACGTAACTGGCCATACAGTCACAGTAAAGTTTCAATGATTCGTATTGTGTTGTGTGTGTTTTGTATCAACGTCTAGTGCTGAAAATGCTATTTCCAAGCGTTTACAAGGACCAAAAATCAATAAACATTGGGTGGCTCACAGCCCCCAACTGATTTACTCGCGTACGTTGTACGCACGAATGATACCTCCCGCATTTTACTTTACTGAGCTTGGTAGGTCTTCTTCAGGTTTGACAGGCCTGTCGAAGCTTCGTTCTGCTTACAGCACCTGGTATTCCCCAATGGTCACCCATCTATGTACTGACCAGGTCCGTAGGCGATCTTACATGAACCGGTGTATCCAACTTGATTTAGCCGTAACCCCTTAGCTCCGGGGAGAGGTTCCACGATCCTAGTCCTTTTATTGAGTGCTTGGCGGAGAGGCATTGTTTACCATTTTTAAAGTTCATAGCTGGGCGGTGGATTGAACCCCGGCCTACCGAACAAGAGTCGAACACTCTACCACTAGGCCACGGTGATCGGCATGCGTTTCTTTAAACACTTGATTAATTCCTAATCTATAAGCCGGCAAGTGGGAGGTCGATTAATACACAACAGACTTGTTACAATCACTCTATTTGTGTTAAAGTAACATTTTCCATATACATTGTATTAGTAAACAAATGTATTTATTTATTTGTATTGCCATCTTATGTACTGAGACTCACAGACAAGCATGAGTGCAATCCTGACCACTTCTGCGCCCTGTTTTTGTTATTAATTGGTAGTGTCAGTTTTGAGAAGTAACTTATTCATTGATCACACCCTTTTTTAATTGATCACCCCTAACACGGCATGTTGCCAAAAGATGTTGGTAACATGACGGTCTCTACTGAGTGACAACGAGACCTTAGTTATTAATTGGTAGTATCAGTTTCGGTAAAAAAAGTAGATGAAGTATTGCAAATCATTATTAACAATTTTGTTGTGGGGGGTTCAATTTATAATGTAAGTTCATGCTGAATTGATCCCTAGTTTGTGCCCACTTGCTTTTTTGGAAAAATCCAACTTTTTAATGATTCAACAAAAGGTGAGTCAAGTAACTTGTTCATTGATCACCCCTTTTTTAAATTTATCACACCCATGCTGCCAAAAGATGTTGGTAAAATGACGGTTTCTATTGAATAACTAAGCAGACCACTTGCTTTGTTGAGTTTTATATTTCTTCTTCACCTTTGATAGAACAGAAGTGAGAATAAGTTTTCTTGATCTAACAGCCTTTTTTCTGTCTTCATCACCATTTTGCCACATATCGTCTTGCCTTTTTCAGATTTAGGGGAAACACCATAGTGATTTTCGCAATAGATTTGGTCTCGAATTGGAACACCAGAACAGAAAGGTGTCAAAAGGATTTGAATACCATTTTCTGTAGGTGAATAGAGTCGTTCCATTCTATCAAGATTCTCATGATGTGAATAAGAACATTTGAATGACGTAGGAATGTATACTTGTCGTAACATGGAAATAAAAACAAAAATGGGAATATTTATCAGAATATATGTATATATCGTGCCGGATACCCCGGTTTTGGTACGATCACTGAAGTTAAGCGACGTCGAGCCTGGTCAGTACTTATATGGGTGACCGTTTGGGGATATCAGGTGCCATAAACAGCAACAAGATTGTTCTGCAGCCGGCTCAGCTTATGCTGTACCGCCGAATAACAGAACTTTTTGCCAATGAGGCACCGGACTGTGCACCCAGTGGCTTTCTCGTGCACACGCTGCTCCATGAAGGACACACGGCAGTGTGCTTGCCTGGGAGCTATCGTACGCATCTTGAGTGGTTGCGACGAAGTATGTGCAGCTATCTATTTATCTATCTATCTATCTATCTATCTGTGTGTGTGTGCAGTGTATATGTTCTGTGCACGTATATTTATACCTATTTAAGTATATATGCGTGTGAACATGTACACTGGCAGTATTATGTTAATTAAGTATATATGCATGCAACAATATTTAGACCATGCTTATATATCTAAACTGCGCAAAACTCAATAGGAATACGAATTTATTGAGGGTAACCAAGTTGTGAAAGAAGAGTCCAATTCTATATGCTTGCTGTCGGAGTTAACCCAAAATGAGTGTGAACAGGCCTGTCTGCTGCAGGCTCAAACACCACTCCTAATTCTATTCCAACACAACTCAACTTTTGTATTGTATAAATAATAAATAAATTCGTACATAAAGAAAATGTGCTGACCTACTAGAGGTCTATAGAATCCGGAACAACATACATAGAGTGGATACTGACGTTCATTGCTCAAAATGCCCTGATAAGAAAATGCTGACTTCATCTATGTGCTGTAAAACCAAAGGACACAGCCATAAACTACAAATTCAGACCTCCACTGTTAGAAAAGATTTCTTCTCGGCAAGAGTGGCAAACGCATGGAACATCCTAAGTGAAAAGACGGTCTCATCCGAGAATATCAATAATTAAAAAAATAATCTTTATTCTGATATCGGAAATACCAAATTTAACTACCATTTTTCTTATTAGTTTAAACCCAGCCCAACTACGCTGAAGCTGGCTTAATGATGCAATTAACTGCTGTCAAAAAAGCCTATTTCACGTATATTCAAGTATAAATAGAATCTTGTTAGTTTGGCTCAGTTGGTAAAGATCCGTCTAGTAATCATTAGGTCGTGGTTTCAAATCACGGTAGGGAAATGTTAATGTTATATATCTGCTTGGTTTAACGTGACGGGATAGACAAACAGTGGAGGGTTTAATCCCCTAAATTTTGTGAGGATTGTTCTTGTTATGGGCGGAGGGGGGGATAAAGTCTACTCCAAGATTGAGAAACATGTGTAAATAGGAGCTAATGTTGATAGAATTACAACTATTATTAAACTAACTCAATTAAAAGTTACCGTATAAACAATAACACAGATGAGAGGATCGTAGAAACGTAGTAATCGCTAACGGTGAAGCTAATAGTAGTAGCAGTAGTAATAGTGCCTATAGCAGCCTTAAGGGTCAGTACTGCCGAATAGTAAGCTAGCGTGCTGATGAGACTAGACAAAGAAAGAGGGTAATGTTAACGATGCGCATACGAAAGATCTTTCTTTCTCTGTCTGTTCTGCAGTAGTAAAAGGAAATGAAATAAATACGTGTACAAGGATGCAGTTTGCACATAGTAGAAAAGCATTGTTAATAAAGAATACAAAATACTCTGCAATGATAACAAGTATATTCATTACAGAAGATAATAACAAAAAGTAGTTCTTAGCTGATGAGAAGAAGAAATGCATTGTTAATAAAAAGTTCGGTTTACTGCTTAGTAAGTGTCCTTAGTTTGTTGAAGATGTCAAGGAAGAGAGTGTGTGTGCATGTATGAGTGTGTATGAATGCGTACGTAGGTAATCGAAATTCGGAACAGCCATAGATTTGATTAGGCAAACAAATATGGACTGAACAAAGATGAAGATTCGTTTCTTATAGTAACGGGTGAGTGGTAGATGTGTGGCTGGTCGAAATTGTGGTGTGTTGAACTGTGTTTCGTCAAGAATCCAAGATGAAATGTAAGATGACAATATACATCGTTTTGCCAGACTTCTTGTCTGCAAAGGGTATCATGTTCTAGTCAAGTACCGTAATTGTCATGTTCCGAAAAGTTGGTTATCTGAGAGCAACAACAGACAAGATAACTTTGTCAAGTGGTTTCCACTTGTTGACCATAGTGCGAGTGAGTGCAACAATACGTATGAGTCCGCTACACATGTTTTGACTGGAAGTATCATCATACCTTCACCATACACATGAATGTGTGTGTATTTGCACGTGTGTATGCGCCCGTGAGTTTATACATGTATGCGAATGTGTTCGGAAATATGTGGATCTTTGTATACTGCAAATTGCAAGAATGCACGACTGGCTGTAAAGATGCGGGTGTGTGAAAACCTTGCCAATGGCGTGGATGTCACTTCTTTGGAATTGGATTGAAAAAAAGAACCAGGTATGGTTAGTCACTCAGTAGAAACCGTCACTTTTGGCAGCATGTCGTGTTGTGGTGGTGGTGGTGGGGGGTTATCGATTAAGAAATTGGGTGATCAATGAATAAGTTACTTCTCTCTGCCTTTTGTTGGGCAGTGATCAGTAAAAAAAATCAGAATTTAAAAAAAAAAACCCCAAAACAAGCGTGAATGCTGCCGGACACAAACAAAGAGATCAGTTTAGCATAAGTTTACATTGCAAATTAAATTCCCACTAAAAAAATCTATTCGGGGTGGGGGATTTTCAAAAAACAAAAAAGATTTTTTTTCTATACATGATAAGGAGTAAATGTTGAAATTCGTTTTTTTAATTTTCAGCCCACTGGCTCCATTGGTGCGGTCTGTACGTGTGATAAATAACCAGACAGGCAGACAGACCAACTTAAAAACTGAAGAAACCTATATTGACAGTTTTGGTTGATGGTTTCTAAAAAGAAACGAGTAAAATGCCATATTCTTTAAAAAAAATATGAGACATAACCCTTACCTGCGTGTATACGTGTACTCGCGAATGTGTATGCGTATGTGTACATACATTTCTCTATATATGTGCAGTCATTTTTATTACATAGAAACAATATAATATTGACTAGTTAAACCCCGTGAAAAGATATTTTTAAAAACACTACACGAAGAGAACGAGTAAAAATGCCATCTTCTCTAAAAGTTACCCGCATGTATACATGTGCCCATGAATGGGAGTGTGTGCGTGTACGTGCATACCTCTACAGGTGTGCATTCATGTTTATTGCATAGAAACAATATTATATTGACTAGCTAATCCCCGTGAAAAAAATCACAGATATATTTGAATTTCTATCAGATGTTTTTTTCTAGAAAAGAAACTACTGAATTCGTTTCAGTGGAAGAGTTCATTGATTCAAAAATATCTCCTACCCACCATTTGAATCAATGAACTCTTACACTTAAAGGTAACAATTTCGCTGCTAAAAATATCTCCTACCCACCGTAGGAGATATTTTTAGCAGCGAAATTGTTACCTTTAAGTATAAGAGTTCATTGTTACGGACAGAGAAACAGGAAAAACAGCACCGTTCATTATATAAGTAGATCAGAGTTGGAAGTATAGAACATAAGTCGAATGGCATCATGAGTTTCCTGATAAAATAACAAAACCACCACGGGACCAACGTCTTTTGGCAGCATGTCATGTTGGGGGTGATCAATGACAAAAATTGAAAAAGGGGTTATCAATGAATAAATTTCTTCTCTCGCCTTTTGTTGGGTGGTGATTACTAAAAAGTCCAAATTTTCAAAAAACAAGCGTGAACGCTAACGGGCACGAACTAAAGGAGCAATTTAGCATAAACTTACATTGTAAAATGAACCTCTCCTAAAAAGTTATTTTTGGAGGTAATATTCAAGAAACAATATTGTTGCTAGATATAAGGAGTACATGTTTAAATTTTCAGTCGCCTTGCTCCATTGGTGCGGCCTGTACGCACGATAGATACATAGCCAGCCAGTCGAACTTAAAAACTGAAGAAACCTATGTTGATGTTGACAGTTTTGGTTGACAGTTTCTAACAATTTGATAACAAAGATGGTTAAAAGGAATCGAAATTCCAATGAAATTTGAGAATGAAAAAAGTAATAAATGCTGCCAATGTTTATTGCCGGGTGATCGAGTTAGAATTCAATGTCTTCAAATTGAGATGTGATTTTTCAGGTAAACCAGACCTGAAATTACTTTGAGTGGCAAAGTGAAATTCTCATAGATATAAAGAAAAAGAAGATTTCCTTCCCCCAATTTGATTTTGTGACGATTTAAAAATATGCAACCGCCAGGTGCCTATGGATATAAACGTTTTTGGATGCTATAGTGAAGCAGCAAGCTTTTTCTTACGAATCATTTAACTTGACGGTAAGCGATATATGAAAAAAATCATCTCTGTCAAAATTTATTTTCATGTTTCCACGCTGTATCGATCTTCTGAGTTAGCCTATTGGTGATAGAACTGATCAGGCAGACGACACATTATTGACTCTGTAAGATCGCAGCCATTTCTTTTTTCAGTTGATCGTCAGCCCAGTTTATCTTCATGGAGGCGGTAGAAATTGTCGATGGTGAACGGAAGGCACAGGTGTTTGCAAATTGCTCGCGTGAACAAACACAGACAGATAAGTTTTAAGAAGAAGAAGAAGGAAAAGATGAAGAAGGAAACGAAGAAGGAAAAGAGGGTGAACGAGAATGAAGAGGTGGAGAGAACTTTAAAAAAAATAGAAGCATCAAGTTCCGCTTTTTGTGCAGATTTTCTCTCCTTGAGTTATCATTCGCACTGTCTAAATTGTATATGCAAGTGACAGTGATATTCTTAAGTGGAAATAGAATTTAGTTTCGCAAAAACTATCTGGCGTAATAATTCCTGTCAGGTGTTCTCCGATAATACGACTGACGGATAATTCAAAATTGAAGACAGTGAAGCTTGTGCAATCAAAATATGCACGAAGTTCTCAAAATTATCTTTACTATAGCTCCGAGATTTTATGTTTACTATAGCTCCGAGATTTTATGTTTACTATAGCTCCGAAATTTTATGTTTACTATAGCTCCGAGATTTTATGTTTACTATAGCTCCGAGATTTTATGTTTACTATAGCTCCGAGATTTTATGTTTACTATAGCTCCGAAATTTTATGTTTACTATAGCTCCGAGATTTTATGTTTACTATAGCTCCGAGATTTTATGTTTACTATAGCTCCGAGATTTTATGTTTACTATAGCTCCGAAATTTTATGTTTACTATAGCTCCGAAATTTTATTATCTTAAAAATCATTAAATGTCCCACAGTGAGCCACATTGTCGTCATTAAAGCCATTGTTTAAGCTAAAATCATGAATCAAATTTATAACAGTTACTTTCTAGACTAAGTTGAAATTTGCTTCAAACTGTATGTCTTTGTTGGCTATGATTATATTTATTCAAACATGTTGACATTTAGGATGTTCGATTGACGTTTGAGCATTATGCAGTTAAACGGAGGACAATTGAGGGGAGGACAATTGAGCGTGAGTACAATTGAGCGTGGTACATTGAGCGTGAGACAATGGAGCGGAATACAATTGACATATCTATATTATACCGTCTGTCATTTGTGTTTCCAATCACAATGATAATGCCGAAAATAAGAAATGTAAACAATAGTGTTTTATTTATTTACTTTTAATATTTGTATGAATTAATGTTTTTTTAAAATTTATATTAACGCTTTACATTTTGGTTTTTAAATATTCTACATGTATATATTCATCCTGTTTAATATATGAATGATTTTTTAAAATGTTTATATACGCTACGTATATTTTACTGTTTACCTTAATCTTAATAGTTGATTTCAGATAAAAAAAATTAAAAAAGCACAGTATATTAGAAGACAAAACAGGAATCAGAGATATCATAAAAAAAAACATTAGAAAACCAAAATGGCAATGGGGCGGTCATGTTGCTAGAATGTCAGGCAACCGCTTGACATCACGACTCACAGCGTGGATCCCCAGAGATCATATGCGAAAGTGTGGCTGGGAAAATGTCAGATGTGACGAACTAGACAAGTTCAGAAAGTATTGGCTCCACGACGCCCATGATAGAGAGTTCTGACCAATCTTGGGGAAGGTTTATGGCCAACGATGGACGCTAAAAGGCTGATGATGATTAACAAAATTGAGATGAAGGTAAATAGTAATAAAATACACACTGATAGTCGAAACATCTTTTTTTTAAATAGTGTTTTATTTATGTATACGTTACGTATATTTATTTGCCTTTCATATTTTCATGAAAAGTTTTTTATTATGTTATACGCTACGTATATATATATATTACGTATAGTTTAATATTTGTATGACTTTTAAAAATTTATATATACGCTACATATATTTTATTCTTTACCTTGATTTTAATAGTTAAAATTGCGATAAAATAAAAACCAACTAAAACATTTAGATGAAGGTAAATATTAGTCAAACATTAATAATAATGATTTACAATACTTCATCTATTCTACTATAATAATGAACAGTAGGATTTTTTCTGTTTGTTTCTCTGTCCGTAACAATGGACTATTCCATTTTGAAATAACAATTTTGTTGATAACAATATCTCCTACCCGCAATCTAAAACAGTGGACTCTTACATTGAAATGAAATCGAAAGTTTTTTTTTTCTAAAATGTGTTCTAGTAGTATTAATAAAGCAATTATTTTATTATTTATCTTTTGTAAAAGTGGAGAAAAGCAGCGTAATTAAGTCACTGATAACTGAGTATAAAAACAAAAACAACGCAACAAAAGGAATTTACATGAAGCCTTTATTTTACATTAATAATCTTTGACTACAGAATGACTTTAGAAGTTTAAACATTTTACCCGAAAAGTCTAAAAAAATAGAAAAACATTTTTTCGAAAGTAATTTTTCGTGCTTTCATTATAGTAGACTATATAGGTATGAAAAAAATGGACGAACATTTCAGCGTGAATTCGACACGCGAGAAATTTAAAAATCTGGCAAAAATCAGCATATTATTCGATTTTAATAAAACTTTCGATACTTATTTATTAAAGGGCGAATTTTCACAAAAAGATAATTTTCCATTCCAAATTCCGGAGAAGAATTTTTTTTTCATATGATCCCCCCCCCCCACCTTTTATTAGTTTGATGATTTATCTATTTTATATAATGATGCTTTCGTTGATTTTTACACATTTTACAGATAGATCCCTCGAGATACTAATTATGTTTACCTTTTTTAGAATAACATCTAGGAACTGCTGGAACGGAACTCTTACTTTGGGATTAAAAAAACAGGAAGATTAAGTAAAGTAATTTGTTTATTCCGATATTTTTGAATTTTTAAAATTCTTTCTATATCATGGTTCGACTGAAACTTATGTAAAACTATTATAACAAGGATGAATTATTAAATATAGCGAAATGATGAAAAATATTTACCGGCTGTATTTTTAATATATTTTATTCTGTTTTTTGTTTATGTAAATTGACAGGTATTTCAAATTATGGGAGCTGCAGACGACAACATCCATTTTTTGCACGGCGCAGCTGTCGTGCATTTTAATCTTGTTTATTTTTTCCATTCAAATATATGTGTACTGCATTGTCTACCATATATTTCTTTAAATCAGGTGTCGCTTACACGCTTGAAATTCCTTTTCATTGTTGTTCATTTTGTTCGTACCTAAGACTATATTGTAAACTATTTTGTTTTCAATTTTTGACTTCTATTTTTCTTCATCTTAATTTTTTAGTTGTTTTTTCTTTTAATCACAATTTAACTCACGTCGTAAATAACCGACAGTGTTTGTTTTAAACTTTGTATTCCTATATATTTATTTTTCTCACTCTAAAAAATGAATAAATAAGTAATACTATACTTCAAAGGTCGCCTAAGTTCAGCTTGTCCAGGGCATCACAAACCCTAGCGCAGGTTCTGAGTGCTAGTAATGGATTTTATATTATCATTTTTATTTTTATTAAATGAAGTATTGTAAACCATTTTTGGCATTCTCTGAGAATCTGTGTGGCTTTTGTCCCCTGGGGGTTTGACCTACGTCCGTTTTAGATAATGGGTAGGTGATATTTTTATCAGCAAAATTGTACCCATCGTTGAAAGTCAGGGGTTACGGACAGCAAACAAAAAATCGCTCTGTTCATTATTAGGTTAGATTAGATGAAGAATTGGAAACCAGTATTATCACTTTTTACGACTATTTACCTTCATCAAATGTTTTAGTGGTTTTTCTTTATCGCAACTAAACTATTAGAATCAAGGTAAAGAGTAAAATATAAGTAGCGTATATATGAATTAAAAATAATAATCAAATATTATAAGGTCATCATCATCAGCCGTTTATAAGTCCACTGCTGGACGAAGGCCTTTCCCATCTCCTTCCATGACAACCTATCGTGTGCTAATCTCTGCCAAGTCTTACCGGCAAATCTTTCTATCTCGCCCCTCCATCTTGTGTCTGGCCGTTTCCTACTTCTTTTACTATCCCATGGGCACCAATCTGTTAGTCTTTTCCCCCATCTATTGTCATCTCTTCTCGCTAGGTGGCCGGCCCATCTTCACTTTTGTTGTTTAATTAGTTGTATAATATCCTTTACTCTAGTCTTTTCTCTGATCCATGTTGATCTTTTTCTATCTCTTAGCGTTACCCCTAGCATTGCTCTTTCCATGGCTCTCTGTGCTATTCTAAGTTTGTTTTCTGCTCGTTTGGTTAATTTCCAGATTTCGCAACCATGTCATGGCTGGTATTATGCAGCCGTTATATACTTTTCGTTTTAGGCACATTGGCAAGGTGCTCCCCAGAATGTCTCTATTCATACCAAATGCTTTCCAACCTATCGTTATGCGTCGTTTTATTTCGCAGTCGTGGTCTTTCTCTAGCTTTATTACCTGACCTAGGTAGATGTATTCATCGACCTCTTCTAGTATCTCGCCTTCTATCTTTATGACCGTTTTGGGGACTTTATCGTTGAACATTACTTTTGTCTTTGTTCTATTCATTTTTAAACCTACTTTTTTTACTTTCCCTGTTTAGGTCGGTTAGCATATTTTGTAATTCTTCGGATGCTTCCGATGTCATAGAAATGTCATCGGCAAATCTTAAGTTGCTTAGGTATTCTCCATCTAGCAGGGGTGGACTGATAGTGATCTGGGTCCCTGGGCAAGAAGGGTTATTGGTCCCTTAACCCATCCCACCCTACCCCCGATTCCACACAGATATGTACAATCTTATCAGACATTTATTTCTAAAGTTCCATGTCTCAAAAAATATAATGTAGAATTAAACCAAGCTATGTAAAATACTTCACTTTATTTATACATGAACATAACAAATAATATGATTATTAAAATTACAGTTATCTACATTTATGTAATCATGAACCAAATAATAATGTCATGCGTCTTATAGAACAATACATAAACAGATTCGCATAAATGTTTACCAACTAGTTTGACAACCTGTTATTTTAATGCAACACGGGTGCACGTAGCTCACTGTAAGTGTTTGCAATGCGGTCTATGATGCTCTCTTTGGGGCCTTTCAGCTTGCAAACTATTTCCTTTTCAACTGCAATTGTTATGATATACTGCCGCGGCGGGGTCATTTCCAGGTTAACACCTGTGCGGAGAAGGAGGTGGCCTGGTCACCTTAGCATATGCAGGTCTCCCAAAACAGGAGGTGGAAACCGGTAATGAGACCTGCGTGGGCGTTTGAACATTATAAAGCTCAGAGAAGAGACGGAAGCTTGAGAGCAGACCCGAACAGAAAGACTTAGAAGCTCAGAGCATCCAGGCAGACCGCATAGGGCTGGAAAGGCACAAGACCGGGTTCCTCTGTTGGGAACGGTCTCTCGGCACCCTTATCTCTCTCCACCGGCCGACAATTCATCCCACTATACAACACAATGAGGATCAGTGATTACAGATGTCTTTGTTTGAGTCTTGATCTGAGTCTTAAGTTTGGAAAATGATCGTTCACATGTCCACTGTGTGAGGCTTAGTGTTATCAAATATTTGTATGCAGCATACAGATGTTCGTAGGCTGTTGAGCACAGCCTGTACTGTCAGAGTAATTTGAATGCACATGATAAACAATTCTTACGGGCCCTTTTCTTAACACTTGACCCAGAAGATTGCTCGCCGATTTTATCATCAAAGCCAATTTCCTTATCACTTTCCGCCCGAAAGTCCCCCCGGAAGATGTTTGTAACTGCTTGCAAATGATACAAGCTCCTGCTGCATTGTTGTTGTATATATATCGGAAATTGCTTCTGCAATTATTCTGAGGACCATCCTTTCTGAAGTGACATTCACTTCGTGGAATCTAGTGGGGTCGAAACAAGATATTTGCTTATAAAGGTCCCCATGTGAAGGATATCTCTTCTACATTCCTTTAAGAAGAGCATCAATTCCAAAGGTTTTGAGGGCATCACTTATGCTTTTAGAAGTACAAGCTGCACTTTTTGCTGAATGCATCTGGGGGAAGGTGGTACTGTATAATATTATAACTGGTGTGCAAATTCAAGGAGTTTGATTGACGATCTATCACAACCTTAATTAAGGTTTTACAAGTAAAATCTATTAAGAAGAGGTAAAAAGTTCGGTACAAAAAGTACAATATTTGTGACGATATTATGGATTCTACAAGTGTAATTGATTTACGATAGTATAACGGTTTAACATAATTTGGAGTGAAGTGAATAAATGCTAACGTAACCAAAATTGAAAAGGTGTGTGGATTGTTGTTGATAATAACTTTCAATCAAAAGCCCGGCCGGCAAAAGCGCGCATGACTGCCTGCTTTCGGCTAAAAGCTCACTAAAAACACCCTAGAATTATTATTCTGCATGCATAGCTGTAACTCAGAACCATTAATAACATATAATTATTTCCTTTCTGCTGAATTAATGATTTTCTAAATATTTCTGACACTGCTTTTTCAAATTTCTGCTGACAATTGTAATTTTAAAGTGTGTAAAAAGTGTGTAAAAAGAGTATCCAATTTGTATATACAAGCACACATAACAATCATATTTACACAATAGGGCTTTAAACCTTTGCGGTGGTGTAATAAACATCATAATTCTTCTTAAAATCATTTAGATCTGTTGATAGCACTACATATTCCGGTAATCTATTCCAAAGTCCTACCACTCTATTGCTAAAAAAGAATTTTCTGATATTCAAGCTACTTCTATTCGCTTCTACCATATATGTGTGGCCTCTCAGTCCCTTGTAGTCCCTTCTAGTAAAGAAATACATCAGGGTTTACTACCGCGAAACCACGTATAATCTTAAACATTTCTATTAAATCTCTCTGATCTCTCCTATTTTCTAACGATGTTAATCCTAATACGTTTTAATTCCCCTACGAACTTAGTTTCTCGTCTTTGGAATGTATCTAAAAGGTTTTTATCTCTCTCCAAATCCTAACACTTTTAGCCTATCCTCATCACTCATACGTCTTAATTCCGCTACGAACTTAGTTTCTCTCTCCAAATACGGTGACCAGACCTGTGCACAGTACTCGAGAATCACTTCGACTTTAGTCGATTGGCTAATTGGAAAACATTACGTTGCAGCCGACCAATCAAAACAGCCCGGACGTGCTCTTTTTCTTACTCTTCCTTTCTTTTCCCTATGACTACGACACAAATCGGATTCGCATCAGTGAGTCGTCAAAATCGCCACTGAAGAGAGTATCACCCAGCCACCCTTGACCACCAGACAAAAGAAGCGAAGTATTGGTGAAGTTGCGGTCCAGCTAAAAAAAAACAGTTTAAGACATCTGGTCAAGTCCAGAGCTGAAGGAAGAAGAAGTGTTGACCGCTTCCGACGGAAGGTTTGACACCGTTGTTCCCCGTCAAGACCACCCTCAATTATCCCTGCTACGCTAGTACTTCGGCCGTAAGCATATTAGCCGTAGACGCGACAGATCGTCAATCTTGTTCGAGAAATCAGTATCAGGGGAAGGGTTAAATCAATAATTGTAACCCAAGCTGCTTTAATAAATACTTTTACATTTGTTAAACTTCTAACCAACTGTCTTCTCAGTCCTTGAGGTTGCCAACATCATTAGTGACTTTTCTTTGTGACCGAACCAGCTCAGCTTGACGATGTTTCAACTAACTTCGCCAACATCCCTCCTGTGGATCTCTGAACACAGCGTGGGCATAGAAAGTTTTGGCGGTGTGAGACCTGTCCGAGCGGAACTGGGACCATGTCACAACTGATACAAATGTTTTCTGTAGCTAACTTGTCATTGACATGACCAAGGAAGTTGGTTGCTGTCGTGTGTATGCTGGTAAAAGCACGAGAGGTCTTGTCAATCTGTGTAACGGCAACATGAATCATTCGCCAGGCCTGTATCATATCTAATCTTGTGGTCTGTAGGTAATCCGACAAAGGAATGGTTATGTCAAAGATACGGATGAATGTGAATGTCACCAATATTGTCTCAGATTTACAAATATTACCACTCAGCGTCTTTGCCTCATAACCAACTGACCTTCGAAAATCTGTAGATTTACTGACAGGCTTAAGAATAATCTGAATGTCTGAACAGAATTCCTTTGATTGGTCTGCATAACTCCCAAGATACTTTACGAAGGGCGCTTGCTCTACTAGACCACCTAGTCTGCCCAATATGTTCCAACCTGCGGAGCTTGGAGCTTCCAGTATTGACCTTCATCTGCTCTTCCCGAACCTTTATCCTTTTATAGGATTCATAGAAAAATGTCCGAAACGATTTACAGCAGGAATATATAGTAACCAGTATTGACGTGACCAGGCCGTGCTTGTAATCCAGAGTAGATACCATTCATATTGGCTGTTCCATCAAATGAATCTGAGACACAATGTTCAAGATCTATCCCTACATCTGATAGTAATTCATTCAACGAGGTGTGTAAGTTGCTAACACTGGAATCTTCAACATTCACCAAACGTACAAGTCTCTCCTTGACTCCTTGGCTGATTAATAGAATATCTAACAACAATTACACACTGATCATGAGCAGAGACATCTTAAGTTGAATCAATTTGTACTGAATATAGACCAGCCTCATTAACTTCCCTTGATATTGTTTCTTTGATCATTTACAACACTAAATATTTTATTTACTGTTTTACTGGGAAAGGTTACACATTTTCCACGAACCTTCTTTGCTGGATCACGGCTCTTGCATTTCCCCAGTGCATTCTTCAGGTGTTCTTTAAGAATTGGATTATAATCTGCAAGGAGTTTTACAGCTTCCAAGAAGTTCCCACGATTTACTTATTTTCGTCAAATGCAGTTGGTAAAGCTTCAAATTATATTTATAAAATGTATTAATAATAAGATATATTGAATCCCAGGTTCGTCGCTGAAAATACACTTATTTTGAATTTGGCAGCAAAGTGCAGAAAGGTTTAGTGGACGAGAGCTTGGACACACACCTACTAGAATTTAAATTTAATATTATTTGTATTACTACTTCTTAATCAAGACTTCTAGGGTTTAAAAAACTTAATATAAGATACGTGCGTGCGAGTAACTTTGATCCCATTGTTTTAGCTTTCCTCCTCCAAATATTATGAACACTTTTCAAAGTCAGGTGAACAAACTTTGAAAGAAAAAAGTTTACATATAGAAATACATTATAATTGTTGTCGCTGAAGTTTGTACTAGAAAAACCCAAATCTATTGGGGGCATTTATTTCCAGTGCTACAGAGTACCATTACGAACGTATCTAGCGGAGTATATTAATAAAACAGCAGGGATTCGTAGTGTTAAAACATTTTAGCTATAACACATTGATTCATCTGAGACCACTTCAAAAATGAAACTTGGGCCAGTTGGTACTTTGGGCCCAACCACTCAGCCCCCCGATGTGTACGATATATATAAATAAAAAAAAACAAAAATGTAAAGCGTAAATATTAATAAAACACTTTAATTAATACAAATATTAAAAGTAAATAAATATACGTAGTGTATATATAAATAAAACACTACTTTTTAATTTATTTTATTTTCGGAATTAACATTGTGTGATTGAAAACACAAATGACAGAAGGTATAATATA
>VCCN01004376.1:235624-246585 GCA_006491835.1 Architeuthis dux
TCTTCTTCTTCTTCTTCTTCTTCTGCTTCTTCTCCTTCTTCTCATACATAATCTTCTGTATTTACGTCCATACAATTCATTTATACAAAACAAGACAAAGCTGACATTGTATAATTTAAGTAATTAACTGCAAAAGTCGGTTTCCCTATGTGATCTTGAGAATTCTTCCGAGGCACCTTTGCTAGAAGACAGTGAGCTTATTATTCAAAACAATTTTACCTTTGAGAGCTCTTAGAATTCCTTTCTGAAGACTTCTGTAAAGTTTATCTGATTGAAGATTACAAGACAAAATCTCCCAAGATAAAATAGATAATTGTCCTCTCTTGGGATTTTAGAACTTTGTGTCTTTCAATCCTCAATCCTATAAACTTTACAAGTCTCCAGAAAGGGATTCTAAAAGCTTGAATGATGGTAAAAAGATGGTTTAGTTAGTCATTATTATGGCTTTCATGATACAATGAATAGAACCAAATGTTTTGTTCTGTAGTCAGTAATTGGTGAATACAAATGATACCAACATTTTCCTCGGTTTAATTAGTCTCGTACTAAAACAAAATGAATCTTGTTATAAGGGGTGAATAGTACGAGAGAAACGAAGTAGAAGTTCTATTGTCCGAGATACAGTTTTGTCAGAAAAGAGACTCGAACCAACTTTTGTTACCTTCGGAAATATGTTTCCCCAGCATTATTCTAAAACAAACTAAAGGACCAATTGCGTAAACTTTATTTGAAGCAATTGTTTATTTTTTGCTGCAGCATTTTAAACAGTTTATTTAATGATCACCTCTAAACAACCTTTATGCCGCTGGAAGCCTTTTATTTTATTTACCTTTGAGAACTCTTATTATCTATAGATCCTTTATCTAAAATTATAGATCTAAATATAATACATCACCAGTGTTCATAAGTGTAGATTAACAGATTTAAAATGTAAGGATGACGTACTGGTATTTTTGAAAGATTTTGTTTTGATTGTTGCTATTAACCATAGCAACCATAAGAAATATTTGAAAAGTGTTGTTCCAAAATATGCTGTGCTTTCTAAGATGATCATTCATTGCCACTTGGTCATTGATTTGGTACTCATCGGATATAACCTTGCTACAGGGCCGTCGTAAGGATAGTTAAGGCCCCCGAGCAAAGTAATGTACTGGTTTTGACCTGCCTTGCTGAGATTTTGTGATTGATTAGTAATCTGTGCTATCCTTACTGTAATTTGAGAAATCTCCGTGTGTATATATGTATGTATGCACCGAGATAACTAGACAACTGTCCATTGTACGAAGTTAACCAGCGTGGGTTTATATCATAGATTTAAAATGTAAGGATGACGTAATAATTTTTGTTTTGTTTTGATTGTTGCTATTAACGACATCAAAAGCATAAACATAAAACAGCGTCTCATTATTTTATGAAGTTTACCGAAATACTTCGAAGCCGTAGTTACGTACGACGAACGGAAAATTATTTCACATGACAATTATGGCAGACTGCTCCACGCAACATACACCTTTTGAACGGACATGCCCTAGTCCTTACTATAATTTAAATAAATTAATTAAATTAAAAATCTCCGTGTGTATGTAGTGTGTATGTATGCACCGAGATAACTCGACAACTGGGTTCTTGCAGTATCAAGTTTGGAGCCGCGGTTCTCGAGAAATCTAATAAAATAAATTTTAAAATAGATCTTTTATCTAGAATTATCTGGAATTATAGATCTAGATATAATACGTCACCAGCGTTCCCAAGCGTGGATTAATAGATTTAAAAGGTAAGGATGACGTTTATAAAAGAAAAATTGTTTCGATTGTTGCTATCAACAACATTGTAAACATAAGGTTGGGAACCACTGTTCTAGTGGAAAGACAGAGCCAATGGCATGGGTTATCAAGTGATTGCGCCCCACCCCTGCGTTAATTTTATCATTTGCAAGTGTAATATAACACCCAAATATTAGGGCGTATCAAAAGTTTTTTTGTTTTATACAGACCTTTGGTCCAAGTACATATCTAAAAGCTAATATTACTCCACTATATTATTGATGGATGAAGTGAGGATCAAGCACCCCGAAATTGACAGAATTGAAACGGTCACATTTTGCCTCGATACCGGTTGACGTCACTGAAACGTCAGCAATCTTACCAAGATAAACAAATACGATGTGTTTTTAGGGAAGATCGCAGCTTTAGCTTTGCATGGACCTTTTTTGGTAAATTTAAAATTAAAAGAGATGGAGATTAATAATCTCAAAGATTTTTAAAACCTTTTTTTTTTTCAACCAATCCAGAAAAATTATGGCCAAAAAAGAGAAGAAATAAAAGGCGATTGTTTTTTTTAGTTATCTCTTTCGCTTAGCTACCTCTCCGTGAAGTAATATCTTTAAACATTAGTTTTTCTCAAAAATGACAAATTTTCGGAGGTAATGAAGGTCTTATAGATTGAAAGAACAACAAATTACTTTCAAAAAATGTTTGTTCTATTTTCTATCAAATATTCGACTTAATCAAATCTTAACCCAAAATGGTCGACAAGGTAACATTAACAACAACCATGTCGATACTTTGCAAAGAGGTAAGCGATAAATAAATAATGATTGCACTATTATTTCTCCGATTTGATTTAAACTTTTTAAAAATACTCTTAACAAAACCAATACCGTACATTACAAGAAAATCGAATTGATTCATGTAGTATTATTTAAATTTTAATTTCCTTAAAATGCATTCGATTTTATCTTCCTTTCTTTTGATATATTTATTTCTAGATATTCATTTTTTGGTGATGAAATAATGAATGAAAACTACTTTTTTCGCCTTGATCATCAAGTATCTGTCAACTTTAATATCGAATCTGATTAGCCCTTTCGAGTTTCATTTTGGGTTTTACTATATTCAGAATTATGAGGAGCAGCGTCCGTTTTAAACATTTAAACAGCATCGTGATGTAAACATTTTCGTAACAAAACTCTAAAAATGCTTCTGTTTTCTTTCTTTTTTGTTCATATTCTTTCTGGACTGGTCGAAGAACACTTTTTGTTTTAAATTGAGATTATTAATTTCGATCTCTCTTTTAATTTTAAACTTGTCAAAAAAGTCCATGCAAAGAAAAACTGCGATCTTCCATAAAAATACATTGTATTTGTTTATCTTGGTAAGACTGCTGACGTTTCAGTGAGGTCTGCCGGTGTCGAGGAAAAATGTTGCCATTTCAATTCTGTCAATTTCGGGGTGCTTGATCCACACTTTATCCTTATTAATATTACATCATACCATTACCAATACTAATCAGCAGTACCTTTCAGATGGCATAATGGCAGATACAACTATTGAGATTCGGGCAATTCTGAGGCATTAAATTAAATCTGGCTTCAAAGCCACTGAAACTGCAGGCAGAATTCGGGAAGTAGAAGGAAATTAAACAATATCTGACCGTTATATTCAAAAACTGGTTCAAACGTTTTAAGAGTGACCTTTTCGCTTGAAATAACACCCAGAAGTGTACAATCATCGGTTGTCGATTATGATGGTTTAAAACACAACGTAGAGAAGAACCCAACCACCATCACTCGAAAACTTTCAGATGTGTTTAATCATCGCGATATATGTAGAGCATTACTTAAAAAAAACATTGAGCAGCTTTCAAGGGGTTCCCATTAACATGAATTGATTAAAACACAAAGATGTTTTTGACACTTAATACTTTGATACATACAATACTTTTTCTGAAAGTTCTGAAAATCAAACATCGAACGTGAAACAAATTGTTGTTGTTCTTTTTTTCAACGGAAATTCAAGAACATTTGATGAGAAAATTGAAATTGGTTTTCATGCGTTGCAATCCTATATCACACGACAAAAATCCTTGGTTTAATTCTCTCCTTCATTTGAAACCCTTGAAGAATTGCGATTTCGATTTGAAATAAGTGAAATCTTCAGAAAAGAGGCAAATCTGTTTCTCATGATGGAATTATCTTGATGATTAATTAATTTCCAGCACTGTTGACGATAATCTGAGGCTATCAAGCACATACCGGTCTTTGTGGCCCAGTGGTAGAGTACTTGCCTCCAGTTCGGTAGGCTCGTGGTTCAATACCAAATACTATAAAATGGTACTCAACGCTTCTCCACTAAGAACTCAGCACAAGGACAGGGATTGCGGAACCTCTCCCAGAAACTAATGGGTTACGGCCAAATCACATTAGATACACTGGTGTAATGTTTATATATATGTATGTTATGTTAAATCAATAAACATGCCGAAGCAAGCTCCCAGCAGTCTCCATTCCTTTTTCGGTCCCAGAAAGCGCGGACTGGAATTAGGAGCGGGGAAGGCTCGGTTCTACACAGGCAATAGCCCTGATCAACACGTGTCTTTCGTTCCGTCTTCTTTTCTTAACACGCTTAAACACGGTTACGAATCAAACGCATTCTAATCTCACACAGCTACAACAGAAAGAACAACAAAGTCACTAAACACAACAAGAACGTTACAACTGGTTCTCGTAGGATCGCCGAAGTTAAGCAACGCCGAGCCTGGTCAGTACCGAAATGGGTGACCATTGGGGAATACCTGGTCCCGTAAGCAGAACGAAGCTTCGACTGGCCTTACTAACAATTTCCCGCGTGTACCTAACCCCATAACACCCTCGATGAGAGTATAAGTGGAGGACGATGATACGTACATATATTGAACAGAAAAGTGCAGTGAATTATATGAACATCACATAACCCTCTTTATCCAACACATTAGTTCATATATTATCTCAAAATGTTTTATTCCTTGAAGTTGATATTTTATTCTTCCTGTAATATAGTATTTTACGGTACAGACATCATTACTTTAAGGTTCCCAATCTTTAGGTAGTTAGGGGGAATAAGGCTATTAGGTAAAAAAATAAAAGTCCAGTCTAGAGATAGTCTCGAAATAAGCTCCAAGTTGAGAATGATTTAAGATGTGCTTTCTCACTAATAGACCCTTAGTCCAATAGGGGAATGGGATTATTAGATAAAAATAAAAGTCCAGTCTAAAGATAGCCTTTTCTGCACTTCTATCTATCAAGTCGAAAGCTCAAAATAAGCTCCAAGTTGAGAATTATTTAAGATGTGCTCTCTCACTAATAGATCGACAAATCGAAGAACTAATAGCAAAAGAAAACAAGATCAGCTATCACATTGAAGTGTATATCAGTTACGATAGCAGAATTCTTATTTATTTTGTAATAAATTGGAATTTCAAATGATGTGTTCTAACTAATTTTGCTTGCTTTCTTTGAGTAACAAATACACAGCAGCATCTGTACAATTATAAAATTAAACTAGTTCTTAGTACGACGCTGTCTAATTATTAGTAAAATAAAGTTATTATTTGAAATTATTCTTTGTTGCAACTTAATAAATGGAAGGGGGGATACTAGTAATCTTATTGACAAAAATGGAGAATGATTCGAAAAGGTTGGGAACCACTGCTTTAAGGGAAGCTTGTATATTAATATCTTTACTATATTATTCTTTTATATTATTGACAGAGAATGCTGTTGTAAACAGAGAAAAATCAAAGGGACAGCATATATCAACATGACCACTGAATGCATTAGTCAGACAGGTGCGGAGTTCAACCCGATGTGGCTTCCGCTACTCAACAAACCCAAAAGAAACACTCGAATCCTACGTTATAAGGGTTGCCTCTTTTGAAGTTAAAAACTTCTGTTTACTCCCATCACATTCGGATATTACACCTGAGGAAGGTCTTCTGTTGTGGATATTTTTAAAATTCGATTTTGTTCAGAAAGGTTTACACCTTTAAATCAGAAAGACAAAGTCAACTACAATTTGAACTGGAGTTTGACAATATCTAAATTGTCAACCCTGGTGCGACAGGACACCCACGAGATAAAAACTATTGTATAGTATTGCCTATAAATAAGTACAGCCCTACCACTATTTTATAGAAATGTAATTTTCTTCTAAACCAAACATAGCAGGATTTCATTATTTCTAGTTGAACATTACACCATCAAAACGGATATTATCAGCTAGTATGTATGACCAAACTGTACGACATTGAAACTCTGTTGCCAAACATATGAATATGTTGCCGTCTAAAAATGAATACACCACTACGAACAAAAATATTTTGGCAACAGAGTTTCAATGCTGCAGGGTTTGGTCATAAATAATACCTGATAATATCTGTTTTTATTGTGTAATGTTCCATTAGAAATAATAAAATCCTGCTATGTTTGGTTTAGAAGACAATTAACTTTCTATTAACATGTGGTAGGTGTGAACTTATTTATGGGCGATACTGTATAGTCTGTCGATGTGGTCCATGGGGTGTAAAGCCTTGTACATGGTTATCAATTTCATGGTCTTTCTATCCATCGATTTGAGTTCCTCTGTTTCCCAACCTAAGAAGGGTCCTGTGTACCCCACTAATGATACTACCCACGTGTGTCCATCCCTTTTATCAAATTTATGTCGTTTAGTTTGGTTTCCAATCCTTTTCGCTTAGGGTACTCCTGTTCTTTTTAGAAACCATCAACCAAAACTGTCACCAAAACTGTCAACATAGGTTTCTTCAGTTTTCAAGTTGGTCCGGCTGGCTGGCTATGTATCACGCGTACAGGCCGCACCAATAGAGCTAGAGGGCTGAAATTTTCAACATTTCATACAAGCGTTTTTTCAACATTTCAAACAAGCGTTTTGGGGTTGTTCTTTTTTAAAAAGTCTCTCCCTAAATACATTTTTAGAGGGGGTTCAGTTTGCAATGTAAGTTTATGCTAAATTGATCCCTTAGTTTGTGTCCGCTTGGTTTTTTTAATATTTATACATTTTAGTGATCACTGATGAACAAAAAGGCGAGAGAAGTAACCTATTCATTGATCACACCTTTTTTTCCAATCTTTTAATTGGTCACCCCCAAAAAGGCATGCTGCCAAAAGAAGTTGTTCGCGTGACAGTTTCTATTTAGTGACCTGTTCTTTTTATTTCATTTCATCCTACTTTATTGAGTCAGATTTACGTTCTCTTAGGTATTCCTAACAGTCCGTTGTGTTTAATGCACTGATTGTTGTCTGGCAGTTCGATTCCATCCGTACTCACAGGACTTCCCTTGTGCATTACTACTACTGTGCATTTCTACCGAACACCATGGCCCAGTGATAGAGTGCTCGCCTCCAGTGTTTTAAGACTTTAAAAATGGTACTCAATGCCTCTCAGCTAAGCACTCAGTATAACAGAGAAGAATTGAGGAAGACTGGAGAGGGATGGGCTCCGTCAGGCTATCTCGCCCAAGACACTCGTAAAAACATGAGCGCCCCTCTGACACTGTACAGGGGAACGACAACTCTGTAATGAGTTAGCGGACTATGGACTGCGGCATTTCTCTATACTGAACTCCATTCCGATGTCATTGCTGTAGCTCTTAACTATTTTGATCAATGTTTCCAGTTCTTTTTCTTTGTTTTTCGCAAAGAGAATAGAAGGTTCGTGACTCGGTACAATGAAACCGGTGAAAAAAAATCCTTTCAAGATGGGGTTTTAAGCTACAAGTGTGTACTCTGAATAAGAAAAAAACAACATATTTTGATTACTCGAGAATTCTCAAAGAAAACGTACTGATAGAATATACCAATAAAAAGAAGTCTATTTTTCTTGGCTGTTTTACCCGGTGCGTTTTCATCGATCATTGAATATCGATCCTTTCCTAAAGCTAAAAGATCAATATAAGGTAGTCTGACTGGAGAGCAAATAATTAAACAGAGGTATTTGATAATTCAAGAAAGGTTCTTGGGTTGTGACAGTATTCAAACATTCTAATCATACTTTAAGCAATCAGCGGCCATCTTTAAACATAACCAGAAACTTTAGTAGCCAAAGGTAAATAGAAGCTAACATCTGTTATCTTCAGAATTCTTTGCTCTATTCACTTTATGTCTACCAACTTCACTTAGAACATTTTCCTGGATTATATTCGGATCAAAGTTAATGTTATCGATTACAATATTGCTGTCGATACGACGTCTTTTGATTATTCGTCCTTGCCGCTACGACTTTGCCCAAAAGTTACATTAATTGAGGCACTAAGAACCCCAAGATACATCGGCCATGTATGGCGAAATCAAGTTAAATAGACCACTATAATCTTCAAAGCCAGCTCTATCTGGGGAGCATGTCAGATAGGTTGAGTGATGTTTGCAAAGTGATCAGAATTCTCATTCGTGCGGTTATAGTTTAACGCGTTCAAACCTTGTTTGCTTCAAAATGCCACCAGTTATTTCTTTTTAAAGATGAAAGTGTTCGTATCTTAAAGTAGATGCTTTTAGCTATATAACATGAACATTAATGGAACATGTGCAATCGTTTCGAAATTATGGCATTTTGAAAGTTAAAAGCGTTGGACGCGTTTTCTCCTGTTTTTTTATTATATGGCGGAATGTACGTTGTTGTTCTGAGTGGCACAATTACATAAAAAAATCTGGTCATTAAATGTGTAAGTGTTTCGTGGTTATTTGTATCGATCTTATGTCGTGGATTATTTCAGAAACTGGTTTATCATTGTCGTCAATAATGATAGCAATATTTAAGTAATTTTGCAATTGAAATTACGTAAAAGCTTAGACTATAAAGAGAAGGTGTGAAGCTAATTCAATTGAAATATTTTCACAGAATCCAACTATTATTGTGTACAATCATCTTTCTCTTACAAAGAACAAAATAATGGAATAGTATTGTAAGGGAAGTAACTTTTGAGTAAAAATATAAAAGCTATTTCTCTACAGACAAAAATATAGACATACACTTAGCGTATTATATAAGTAGATGACCAACGACCATGTCCAGGTTTCATGTTTGACATTTCCATTGATTGAGTTACACGACCGTCTGTTTGTTAAAAGAAATGCGACATTTAATGATTTTTGTTCAACCTAAAATGCACGTCCATGATTTCAAATTTTATTTGAAACCAAGGGAAATTATGAATCACCGCCTCCTATATATATGCTTCTATTAACCTCGTGATCACTAAAAAGTCCACATTTTCAAAAAACAAGTGAGAATGCTGCTGGACACAAACTAAGGGATCAATTCCGCATTAACTTACATTGTAAATTGAACCGCCGTCTAAAAACCTATTTTTACATAGATAGATACATAGATACATATAAATGTCACAACACATGAATAACGTACACCCAGCAATAAACCAGTGTTATGGGTAGCGATGATTTATAGTTAATCTTCTATAGTTAGCCGATAGCCATGTATTAGTAGTTTTTTCACTAGTTAATCCCCGTGAAAAAAGAATCACGGATATACCTGAATTAATATGAGATGATTTTGTTTTAGAAAATAAACTACTGAACTGGTTTCGTTGGAAGAGTTCATTGTTTCAAATGGAGAGTAGTGTAGAATAAAGCCGGTATTTCTTCTCGCCGATGAGAGACGTCTCGTCGTTGGGTTGTACATTTACAGGGCTGAATTATCTGTTGAGGTAAACAAAACATTTTGGTCCATACCGGAGAGGCTCTCCCACGTGGCTGGATGGAAAGACGACAAAATTCATTATTTTCAATTGAAAATATGGGTTCGTGTTATTCCCGTTGATAGCTTCGATGCCAGGAGTATTGAAGTCTGTTTCGGTTAAAATTCTAATGACTCTCTCCCTAAACCTGGCGGGTAGGGAGAAGCTGTTGACCCATTCGCTGATGTCTGTCTAACTCCTTCTGCCCGCCCGATTTGAATCGAACCCCCCAAACCGGCGAAGCTGATTGGTCGGACGTATTCCCTTTGTTTCCCTTGGTCGGCCTATTCTCTAGCCCTGGTATCATGATATGGCGTTTTGGTCACGTAACAAAACGTGCGAACAGACCACGACCTGAGTGTATTTCATTACAGTATGAGATACTTTCATTAGAAAAATTGTTACCTTTTAGCGGAAGAGTCCATTGTTACGCACACAGTAACAGAAAAAACACGCTGTTCGTTATATAAATAGAATAACTTTAAGCGAGGTTTATATATGCATAGAACAAACAATAGTTTTGTAATATACAATAAGATACTTTCTTTTAACATAGAACAAAACTTACAAATTCAATTTAACATAGAACAAAACTTACAAATTCAGGGAATTGAAATCAAGATTTCTTCTTGAGAGTTTTAAAAAGATAAAAAATATTGTTAAATTCTGCTTTTTACTATTACTAGTGCAGAGCCCGTTCCAAAGGTGCATATTTGGAAGGGGTCGGACTTCGTAGTGTGTGGAGCAGCCTTGTATGTAACCATTATTAGTAATTAATGATTAGCAGTAAGTAGCGATCGATGCAAAATGTACTCTGAATAGAGAAAGTCAAGGGAGATAATTTATAGAAACTATGAAGAAAGCGATGGCGATATTATCGCCAGTGGCGAGTCATGAAATTCGGCATTTTTCTGCCAAGGGGACAGGGGTGAAGTAGTGCCCCCCCTCCCCGAAAAAAAGGCGGAAGGAGAGGCAGAGCATCCTCATGTTTTCGTTTAATGTGCGACATGAAGCTAGCGTTTTAGAGACGTGTTACGGCGGTAACGATAGGAGAGGCGGAGCATCCTTATGTTTTCGTTTAATGGCTGACATAAAGCTAGCCTTATAGAGATGTATTTATTTCTTTTAGATTTCTCGTGAACCGCTGATCCTTAACAACTTCAAACTCTGACTAATATATCGGGCGAATGTCAACCTCGTACAATGGCCAATTGATGAGTAATTACGGTGCGCGCATGCACACAAACATACGCACACACACACACACACACACACACATACAAATTTCTTCAATTGTAGTGAGATGAAAGAAACGCAAAAAAACAGTCTGTGCGGTACATTAAAGGAACTGATTTAAACGGAACCTAAGAACATAAATACTTAGGAAAAGAGCGCCTCGCCGTCTTTGAAATATATATACAACTTTTTCTATAGTT
>VCCN01004376.1:270731-287795 GCA_006491835.1 Architeuthis dux
TCAAGTACACAGTCCAAAGTTTATGGATCCTAGAATTCATTTCTGATTAAAGTATGGATATATATGTATCGTTATAAAGAGGATTTTATCAGCTTCCAAACAGTGCATGTTCCCATTTGTATCTGTTGGGCTTAAAAAGTTACAGCCCAAAATGTGAAGTATTCAGAATTTTTTCAGTCCACTGTCCAAATTCTATCGATCGTAGAATTAGTTTTTGGTGGAGGTATATACATGTATATATCGTTAGAAAGGAAGTTTTATCAGCTTTTCAACGGTGTATGTTACCAATTTGTATCTGTTGGGATTGTTCTTTTTACTTTTAGCATTATTCTCTATGATTCTCAAAAATGTTGAAAAGTCAATTTAATCAATGATTACATTAACTATATGGACAAAAAACAACACTACCAAAAAAGGCATACATCTATGGGATATGTTTTTTCATTTGATCATTACTTAGAACAGTAGAACTGAAATAGATAAGCAGTTGATTAGAATATTATTCTGCTGTATTTCCTATCGCATATCTTGCATGGACATATACAAATTATATATATGCAAATTATAGTCATTTAGACATGTCTTAGCATTTTTATGAAAATGCTATACACTTAAAAAAAATAACTCCCCCTTTTAACAAACCAGGTCACCTGGCACATAATACACAAAACACATCTCGTTTCATTCACAGCACAACTCATGGATGATCACACGTCTCTGCTATGTTCAATTTTCTTCTGAGTACGTCACTCGCAGTGACGAAATGCATAATAATTTATCTTCATGATAATAAACATGTTTGAGATGTAACACGCTTTTCTCATTCTTTCTTTCCCCCATTGTCTAACCATATCCACCACAGTGTAGAGATGCACCTTCGCCTCACGCCAGTGCATATATATATATTAACCGTCTGAAAAATATTCCCATAAGACGGGATTCCTTTTGAACTGTTAACCAAAAACTGTCAACATAGGTTTCTTCAGTTTTTAAGCTGGTGTGGCTGGCGTCTGTATGGGCTGACAATTTCAACATTCACTCCTTATTATGTATAGAAAACACGTTTTTAGTGGCCGGCAACATTCACGCTTGCTTTTAGAAAATTCGTACTTATTTCGTGATCACTGCCCAACAAAAGGTGAGAGAAGTAACTTGTTTATTTCCAATTCTTTAATTAATCACCCCCAACACGGCATGCTGTCAAAAGACATTGATCACGTGACGGTTTCTATTGGGTGACTAACCAGACCCGTATGTCTATATGCTGAGATATATGATTTTGAGTTGGTTTTCAACGGTTAAGACATCTGATAGATTAACCGACCAACTATGTTTTGCTACTGGCCCAAGAGAATGTTACAATCTGTTCTTGGTGTTTAGTTCTACATAGTATTTGGAATTTAAAGGGACTACGACTAAATAGCTGGGGAAGTTGCACTCATTATGTTGTTATAAAGCTTCCCTGAGTTCAAATATGATTTGAAGCTGAGAGTTGTAAGTTATATATATATATACTGTGTTATGAAGTGGACATCTGTGTGTTGCTTTGTAGTGATTAGTTATAAAACTATCAAAGCGGCAATAATAATCAAAGGGACTTACGTACCTATTAACTTCTTCTACCTGCAAATCAAAATGTACAACACTTTATTATCGATAGTTCTGTTTGTTAATTCATTACCAAAACTTTAAGTGAAAACTTTATATAATTCATTCACATAAATATAAAACATTCCTTCAGCTTTTTCAAGTTCACTCGATTCTAAGGTAGAAAATTGCATTCTCGATTTGTTTTTGCGCTTGATTTTGACGGAATCTTAAAGATGTCAGTTATAAAGGATTCGCGGTGTCCAGGCAAATATGCCGACATTCTTTTTTTTCGTATGGTTGTTCTTTGGGAATACTCTTGTTGGAGCAAACTGATAATCTCATTAGAAGCCTGCAATAACCTGCGATCTCAGCAGCAAAGAGCAATGCTATTGCCCAAGATGTCATTAAGACACTATCAAAAGATGGTAACGATGGTGCTTATGATCTGTTCTGGGAGCGAGTTTTGAAAGAAAAAGTGGAGCTCAATGTTGATGATGCAACACTACCTCGCAAAAGGAGGCTGCCACGAAGGCCTGATGACGGCATTGCAGAAACCCACCACTCCCCGTCAACTCCAAATGATCATTATCGCCAGATCTACTTTCAGGCACTTGATACAGCAAAAGATTGTATCAAAGAGAAATTTGACCAGCCAAATTTCCGAAAATATATCTTTCTACAGGAGATGTTCCTGAAAGCAATTAGGAATCAGCCATGTGAAAACAAGTTAAGAGAGGTATGCCCCATCCATATTGATGATATCGACAAATATAGGCTTGAGACACAGCTGCCTCTTTTGTTTCCAACCGCAGCGGCATTTAAATTTGAATTGACACACTTCACTATCTATGATCTGGTTCAGGTGTTTCAGAGACTTGACTAATCAAGAGAAATTACAATGCCATAGGTGATTAAAGTTGCAAAGATTCTCCTTGTATTGTCAGCAACCAATGCTATTAGTGAGAGATCTTTCTCCGCCATGAAACGAGTAAAAACATACTTGTGGTCTATGACAACAAATAGCAGAATTAACCATCTGATGATGCTTCATGTGCAGAAAGAAAGAGTTGATAATATAAGCTTGATTGACGTTGCAAACGAGTTTGTTTAAAGAGTAGATAGTAGAAAGCAGACCTTTGGAAAATTTACGAGCAGAGATTTGAGTGAGAAAATAAATGTAGTGCATAAAGTCACGCAAGCGTAGGTCACAGACGAATAATTTAAAGAAGAGAGCAATGTTTGGGTTTAACGGTTTCTAATTTTTTAATCGCTAATTTTGTATTGTCTTTGCGCGAATGAATTGCACGGAAAAAGTATAACTAGAAGAAATTGCTGTAACTGAATATAAAACAAACTATAATCATAATTTGTCAGTCAATATGATTAATAAAAGAAAAAGTCTGTGGATGACTTGAAACATACATTGATTCTGACAGATTTTGAAGCTCTGTATTCATAAATTGCCTAAACAGCCTTTTGTTCCTAATTATCTTCCTCAATTAGATATTTGAATATCATCATATATGCATCTATTAAACAGTGCACTTCTTACAATAGGGATGTTTTTCAGCGATCTAAAGGGCGTGGTATAAGAAAATGTTTTCCGCTTCGCTCGCAACCCCAACGCCCCCGTTCCGACGGGCCTGCAATATAAGTCTATTTTATAATAAGCAACGTATCCACGCACTTCCGTCTGTCACACTTCTGAGAATGAAATCGCAAAACAAAGACCACAGAGGGCGTGGAGACGGAGGGAGAAGCAGAATAGTGGGGTGTAAAAAGATGGGGCTGAAAATAAAGATATCACTAAAGGAGAATGACTAAACACGGCCATCGAGAAAAGAAGAACGAGAAAGTACAATGAGGTGGAATTGAAGTCCTTGCGAGTGTCTGTGGGCAAAAGATTTGGTAAAGTGCCGAGGATGGTCACTTCAAGCAATTCCCATTAGTTCTTTTTTTTATTTCAGATACTACAGTGTTTTATATTTTCACCCCTAGGTATACCGTTAGCAAAGCAACGGATATTGCTCTACTCATTCTAATTTCTTATAAAGTACGATTTATTTCATATCGAGAAGGATACATCGCTGAAGATGATATACATCGTACGTTTTTTTAAAAAACAATATACAGTGTGAATTTAAATTATCTGAATACTGTATACGTTTATTACAGGATATGATTTATAACTGTTCCTAGGAAATGGAATATTTGAATGACATTGGATAACCAGAATCACTGAAAAAAGTCCTATTCTAAAAGGATAAACTTCTAAATAAAGGTAAAAGAAAGCTTTGAAAATATCCAATTTTAACTTGTGTCTACAGGAAATTATCTTGTGTGCAAATACAAGGTATTATCAATAAGCAGGAGTCGTCTGCAATTGTAGTATGTAAAATAGCAACGGTGTCATTTTTAATTCGGTATCTGTCTCTTCTCTTATATTTCTCCTACTAAGAAAAATACTTCGCGATCCAATCAGAAGAACAATAACGACAATAGGAATCATCTTTTTAAAATAATGATTAGGAATCTCGGGTTATCTCGCCCGAATTCGCAGAGATATTAGACAATTGATGCCGTCGCCATCTTTACCACTGCAGATTTTCATTTTAAAAATCTTGAATAATTTTTTCTTATTTCATCAACTTGTTTATATATTTTAATTTCATCTTCATACACAGAATTCTTCATAACAGATTCTTATTTCAAGTTTCTCTTTTTCATAGAAAACTTTCTTTGAGTTAATAGGCTGGAAGAATTCAAAGAGAATGTTCGAACATCGCTTTCCTGTCGAGAGCAATCTCCACACTTCTTTTTATCAATTATATTAAGGTGTAATCGTGTTCGTTCGTGTGTGTGTGTTTGTGTGTGTTTACAGTTTACTAGTTAGTCCCCGTGAAAAGATTCACGGATATATTTGTATTCCTATGAGAAGATGAGTCGGGATGTTGAAAATGGCCTAAACAGCCGTAACATGTACATCCATAGAAGGCATACACCAATACACAAGGCGGAACTACGTTCATAAAAGAAATAGTGAATTTTAAAATTTTATCTTTTTTTCAATTGACAATTTTTAAGTTTTAAAATGTTAATATTTTATAACGTCTAGAACACTGAAGTTGAAAGTATTTTTCATTTTCATAGTTTATTGTTTCTATGAGATGATTTTTTAAAAAGGAAATGAAAGCACTGAACTCGTTTCATTGGAAGAGTTCATTTTTCCAAATGGTGGGTAGGATATATTTTTATCAGCAGAATTATTATCTCTAAGTGGAAGAGTCCATTGTCATGGACAGAGAAGTAGGAAAAGTCACACTATTAATTATATACGTAGATTAGTTAATCTCCGCGAAAGAAATCATGAATATATTTGAATTTCACTGAAATGATTTTTAACTTTTCGCTAATTTGATACAAAGAGATTAAATAATTCCTAAGTTAAACATTTAGCATACATTTTCGAATAGTACAGTGTTGGATAATCCCGATCTGTGTTGTATCTCGCCGATATGAGAGAGATGACTGAGAAGAAGATGAAGTCTCGTTCCGGGGCTGCGAGTTGACTGGAGCTGAAATTTCTGTGGAGGGAAAATATACTCAGAGAAAAGGCTCGCCCACGTGGCGGGAGATGAAGACGACAACATTCAGTATTTTCATTTTAAAATCCGGGTTCGCTTTATTTCCGTCGATATAGCTTCAATTCCGGGCCGGTTCGCGGATCACTTTGAGGCATCGAATTCGGCTTCAGTTAATTTTCTAAACGAGTGGTCACTTTTCTGAATCACTGAAACAGTGTGGTAGTAATTAAAAAATCAAGGCTTCTTCCTCCTCTTACCCACCTTCCGTCCGAGTGAAGAGGGAACTTGTTGACCTGTTGCCTGTCTGTCGGATCCTAAACTGCTGCCAATTTGAAAATGACGGCCCCTTAAAAAAAACCTGGTAATCTGATATGGGCCGCTGGTCACGTATGCCCCAACGCATTTTCTTCTGTTCGGCGGCTTGACACACTTTCCTAGCCCCGGTAATACGATATGGCCTGTAGGTCACGTACGCCACAAAACGCGCGAGCACACGAACACAGATTGCATTTCGTCACAACGGCGCCGCTCAGGATTATTGACTCCCTTGATTTTTTTGTATAACCTGTATAATATCTTTGAAGTTACTACATGAAAGTAGAAAAATATTGATTCTTTTGTGAAATTACTTTGGACATCCTATTAAAATGCACTGATGATACACATTTGGTAGATTTCCATTTATTTCTGAAGATATTGTACAGGTTATACAAAAGAATTCAACGGTGCCAATAATCCTGAGCGGCGCCGTATTTACGCATCAGAAGATCTTTAGGAGAATCTGGTAGAAACAATTTTTTTCGTTTATAACGACATTAATTCAAAATGATGTCCCGAGTAATGGTGTATCTGGTGGCCTTTACATTTTGCCAAATCAGGTGGGCATTTTACCAAAAACTTAGCAAAACGTAAAAACTACAAAAGTCTGCCAGCAGAACCGGAGGAGATAAAAAAAAAAAGAAGTTTTGGAATCGATTCTAATCCGTCTGTCAGCGTCGTTTCGATTTTGGCGAAAAAATCAGTTTCGTTTTTTTTTTCTCACCTAATTAAGTTATATTTCAAAGGCAACGTCCGGCGTTTGTTTTGCGGCGAGCCGTTTTAGAGGCAGCGCACACCCTCTTCCTCGATCCCCTACACCTCCTACGCAGTCTCCTGTACTTCCCACCACCATAGCGTCCGACAGCTTATCTTAACATACAACCGTCACCGTTTTTGGGGGGTCTGGTTGTTTTGCAGCGAGCCGTTGTAGAGGCAGCACGGACCCTCTTTCCAGATCTCCTACAGCGCAGTCACCCGTACCTCCCACCACAATAACATCCGACAGCTTAGCCTAACATACCACCATCGCCATTTTGGGTCTGATTGTTTTGCAGCGAGCCGCTGTGGAGGCAGCACGCACCCCCTTTCCAGATCTCCTATAACCCCCCCCCACCTCCACCACCATAACCTCCGACAGTTTAGCCTAACGTACCACCATCACCATTTTGGGTCTGGGAACGCTAAAAAATTATCACCATATACATTAATAGTACTCGCTTCTTCGCTTTGCGTCATTTTGGCTTACGAAAGGTTTTTATTGGAACTAGATTTGTGCATACATGCATATGTCTTTGCACAAACACACACGGACATATACACATGTGGGTCTAGATCAGTGATTCCCAACCGGGGGGTATTTAGTTATTCCAAGGTGGGAATAAGGCTATTAGGTAGAAATAAAAGCTGAGGTAAATGTTTTTAGCTTAAGGGTAACGAGGATGTGTGATGCAAGATGGAGTATAACTGTGCAACCAAAGGTCTGAATTGTCCATACCAGTGTTGGTTATTAAAAGTATCTTTAATTTACTTATAGTGTTAGCTTTTTGTCGTTTTGTTTAATTGGTTTTATTAACTTCAATAGACTTTTTAATGTTTGTAAACGATTGCGACGATCGCTTCGCAGAATCGATTTTGAGGTAAAGTGGAGGGAATCTTATTGACAAAATTGGGGAATAGCCTTGAAAAGGTTGGGAACCACTGGTCTAGATTAAAGTGCCTCTCTTTGAGGTCAGTGTCTTCTGTGATATTGTTGAGAGCGACTATTTCACTGGCAAAGAAAGAAGTCTTTTAAAGAAGCTAACACTCTTTAAAATCGAAAACAGACTTGTCATTTGTATCTATTGTAGTATGGTAATAATTACGCAACGATATTCTTTATAAGAAAATATTTAAACTTTAGCATGTAATTTCAGGCAATTACATAAAAGCTTTTAAAAATCACATACATTTAGTAAGAGAAAAATGACATATTTTGTATATATATATATAATTGCAAAAGAATTCTACTTGATATTCGTGAGGATAAAGCTGTTAAATCTTATTACTTAAACAGGATACAATTCTATCATGATAAACATTTTCATGTACAGATTTTTTAACATTGAACAGGATTTTCTCAGCTTTGCCAAATCATAGTAATTTATTAATAACCGCTACCCACAACAGACCGGTTTAAACACTGTTGCTGGGTTTAGGTTATTCATGTGTTCTATATCTATCTATCTATCTATGTATGTATCTATCTACGTATCCGGACTTCGCCAAGCCCTAACATTTCATAGTAGAAACTGGAAATTGTGCACACACACTCCCTTCAATGAAATGGGGAAATGATTTTTTTGTTTTTTTTTAAATACCCCCCCCCCCCCTATAGGTTTTTGGTCGGGTCTCAATTTACACTGTGAGTTTATACCAAATTGATCCCTTAGTTTGTGCCCAGGAGCATTCCAACAACTGTTTAATTAGTTAGGTAAACATAACATATGTAGGTGGCGGTGATTCTTAACTTTCCTTAGAATACTAGTTGTCAGTTTGGCTATAGTGTAACTTACAGTGTTATTACTAGTGTAGCATTCTGGCAAGTTGTTGTTATATAATATACTAGTTAATACCCGGATATATTTGAATTTCTATGAAACTGTTTTCTAAGGAAGAATAATAGCAGATTTGTTCCAGTTGAAGAGTCCATAGTTTCAAAAGGTGGGGAGGAGATACTTTTATCAGCAAATTTGTTACCCCTGAGTGAGAGAGTCAAGTGTTACGGATAACAAACCAAGAAAATCACACAGGTCATTATTAGAGTAGATAGTAACTTAGCATGAATTGATATTAGATCATCTATACTTGGAGATCCGATGAGGATCGAACCCACTAACAACGACCAGCAAGATTAGCTTGCTGATAATTGCTATACGACGACTGACCTGATCTGTTTTGGGTTTTTTTTCTTCATATGATCTACTCGTTAATCACAGTTGAAAAACATTCACGGATATATTTGGATTGAGATGTTTATTTCATAGAAAACAATACTGAATTCGTTTACTGGGAATAGCGTATAGTTTGAAACAGTGGATAGGCAGTATTTTCCCAGAAAAACGTTACCCCCGCCTCCAGCCAGTGGAATAGTCCAGTGTTACGACCCAAAAACCAAGAAAATCACACTGTTCATTATTAGGTTAGATAGTCCAGTGTTACGACCCACAAACCAATAAAGTCACACTGTTCATTATAAGGTTAGATAGTCCAGTATTACGACTGACAAACCAAGACAATCACATTGTTCATTATTAGGTTAGATAGTCCAGTGTTACAAACCACAAACCAAGAAAATCACACTGTTCATCCGAAACACACACCTACACACACTTTATATATGCTAACTCAAATGTTTGTATTAATTAAAATATTCATCAACTAGGTCCTTCCCAGGTTTTCTTGTCGGATAAAATGATAACATACACTGGTATTCTCTTCCGTCCCCAGGTCGACAGATATCTTCGTCTGGGATCGAAACACATACACATATGCCTGTAGTTACATATTATGAGGAAAACATGCACATACGCTTAAATATTTTAAATGTATAAAAGCCACCAATTATTAGAGGACACCAAATCCCGTGGCCCCAAGCTTTACATATCATATATATTGTAACACAGCATGATAGAGGCATCTACTGATCTGTATATTCTATCCTGATAGAACTGAGCCGAAATGTCATCTATTTTAATTCGGAAATAAAGGAATTATCATGTAAACTGCACCAGGAATGCTATATGCATGGGGAAATCTATTATTTATTAGGCAGTAATATGGAGTATTATTGTAAACAAACTATTTTCATTCATGAACCGCCTGAAGCCGCTCTTTGATACAGTGGAACTCTTCAATGAATAGAATTTAGAAAATGGAACTCTTTTGTGAACTTAAATAAAAGAAGAAGCATAAGTTCAACGATGCGTTCACCATCCATGGTAGTAGTAGCATAAGTAGGAGGAGCAAGAAGAGCAAGTATGGACATATTCAGCGAGTATTATTTTCAATAGAAATCGTAAATGGCCATTTTTTGCGTTTTTTTAAATACACATCACAGCAGCTGGTAAATAAATGATCAGACTATATGTTATTTTAATGACGTCACACCTTTTAATGACATCACACCTCTTCCTTCCTTCATCTTGCTGCTGACTAACGTAATCGGAACCGATCGACCGACAGACCGACCGATCGAAAAGTGTCTTATTGAGATGCGTTTTCATCTACAAAAAGATCTTCGTAAAGGTGCAAGGGAAGTAACTCTGATTAGAGGTTATTCCACTTTATTTAAGATTTGAATTTTTTATATGGATTTAAGCGTTAAATGAATATAAAACAACGAAGACGTTAACATAAGATCAAGATTGAATAGTTGTCAAGGTACCAACTTCATCACAAGAGAGAATTCTGGACCAGAACCTCGTAGATCGAAGGACCGTGTCACTAGGATAATGTCTGAGAACTTATTAAAACTCATTCATCGTGATGTATAATCTACATCCAAAGCTCTCAGACATATATTTTGATACTCAATGTCGGATACGCAGAACTGTCATTGAAAAAGAAATATCAACAAAGCAATGACATAATTCGTTTTAGCATGTGTAAACATGAAATGTCGCCAACCTTTTTATGACTAACGCCCACTTTTGCGACTTTTCTGAGGGTAACATTTCAGTACCGCCCACTAATATTTTAAAGTCTGTTAGCCTCTTAATGGGCATTTTAAATGGCTAAAAGTGGCTAGATTTGTCAAAAATGACTCGAATTGCGTAGATTTAATTTCCAGGTAAGTGGGCAAATGTATACGCACCAGAAACTCTTACAAAGGCTCCAGAAAGCAAATAAACAATGTATTTATGTTATATTAAGACATTAAGAAAATAAAAGCCACTGTTTTGGTTGGCAATCTTTGTAATAACGCACTGTTAGCAATAACAAAAACAGTGGTGGAAGTAAGACAGACATAATACTTGACCTTGCGACCCAGTAATGGGTCTATCGCCCACTTAAAAGCTTAACTCGCCCACTAGTGGGTGATATTTCCCAGGTTGGCGACCACTATTTTACATCATAGAGAATAATACTACAAGTGAAAGACTTACTCATGTAATTACATTCTTTGCAGATTCAATGTAAATAAAGATATTCTTCGTTTTTATTGGAGGTTTTTGGGCCCTTAACAGCAATACTATCTACCCAAGAAGTAAGGCTAATTTTCAAATACGATTTTAAATTATGATATAATGTTACTCAAGATGCTGATAACGTTAACAAAGCATATTTAGGTAAACACTATTACAGTGCGATTTGTTCAGCGTTTGTTCAATAGGTTAAGGTCTGGAAATGTGGATACTAGCAATACATTTCGAAGGAGGTCCAAACCCGTTCTCAATGATGAAAATCGGCAGCCCTAAGCACCGACACACGAACAACGGTTCGAGCACTTTCTTTAGACGTCAGGACTTCAGCAACGACCATTTGACCATTTCAAAGCAATGGGAAAGGTTAAACATTAATCCCACAGGAACTGAATGAAATGCTCCATGGCAGTGCAAAACTCCACACCTCTTATCTGACTATATCTAATAATAATAAACCTCGTGGGAAGCCCAAACCTGTTCTTAATCGTGAAGAATTATCGACAGCAGTGGCCAACGATCCATGATCAATAGTTCGAGCTCTTTCTGGAGACCTTAGGGAAGTGACCATATCACGTCATTTCGAGGCAATATAAAGGTTAAAAGGGTCCGTCATGAACTGAATGAAATGCTCCTTGTCAGTTCCAGACACTACACCTCTTACCTGACTGTGTCTAAGCTTATAGAATTGAAATATGATGTCTTGCAGCATACTACATATTCACACGATATTTCTTTTACAGATTATCAACTTTTAAAGCGTTTTGAACTTCATATCCGTAATAAAAGATTCAATAATTCATGCTTTTATTGAATGTGTGACCACTAAACCTAGAGATAATTCATACAAATGGCATATTACCATTGAAGGATCTTTGAGAAAAGGTTATTGCTTCAAATGGGTCATAATTTGATTAACTATTTACGGTTTTCTGTTGTTTGTATCATCCTTCATCTCACTATTCAAAAAAGGACATTTCATATGTAATAACCTAATACTTTAAAATATACTTTAGAACAATGTCCAGACGCTCACCTAATCCACCTCTTCGCACCAACGACCATTTTTAATATATACGGTGTCACAAAAGTAACTCCCTATTTGTCCCCAAATTAACGCCGGTTCTAAGGGAAGCAATTATTTAATAGTTGCTTTTAATAGTAATTTAATAATAATGTAATAGTTGCTACCCGTAGAACTGGCATTAATTTTGAACAAATGGAGTTACTTCTGTGACACGCTAATATATACCCATTCAATCAGTACTTACTTGTTTCTTTGAACACTGTAGAAAGATCTATGATATTCCAACTCGATGGTGCATAGTCTTGCCTCCTCTTTTTAACCTCATCGGTTCGAATCTAAAGCTATTTCACATATGAGATTCTGTTATATTTTCCGACAACGATACATTTCTACTAAGACTATCATTATCCCAGCCTCAAAGCAAATGGCGACATCAGGTTTCTATGCCATTAACCGTATGACAACATATCCAGAGGACAGACTTGACAGTTCCTCTCTCATTTATCGATCGTCTGCTTCGTTTTCACACGGCATAAATGCAACGACCTTATTCTTGCTCGTGGCTCACACATTAGAAACCGTCAACCAAAACTGTCAACATAGGATTCATCAGTATTTAAGTGATTCTGGCTGCCTTGATGGCTACTTATGTACAGTATCGTCCATAACCGTCAACCAAAACTGTCAACTATGATAAGTGAGAATCACTTAAAAACTGATGGCTGCCTGGATGGCTACGGTATGTACAGTATCGTCCATAAATAAGTACACACCTACCACTATTTTATAGAAATTCAATTGTCTTCTAAACCTATAACGACGGTTTCTATTGAGTGACTAATCATTCCTTTTCTTTCACTGCTTACGTCTAGCAAATGTCAGAATATACATTCAACATATCCACTTCTTTCCACATAATACGTTCGCACAGTAACGCACGTGGAATTTGTTTCTAGTTGTACTCATGCCGCAGCCGGTGGGCTAAGTGGGCCAGTTGGCGTGGGTTTACGATTTCGAGAGGGTTTACTCCAGACGGGTAGCAAGAAGTGGGCGATTATTAGGTTCTGTTACTTGTAAGTACATTATATACACTACATTTACATGTACAGTATCGCCCATAAATAACTACACACCCACCACTATTTTATAGAAATGTAATTGTCTTCTAAACCAAACATAGCAGGTTTTTATTATTTCTAATGGAACATTACACAATCAAAACGGACATTATCAGGTATTATTTATGACCAAACTCTACAGCATTGAAACTGTTGCCAACAATATGAATATGTTGCCGTCCAACGATGAGTACACCATTAAGAAAAAATATTTGTCGATGCTGGAGCGTTTGGTCATAAATAATACCTGATAGTATCCGTTTTGATTGTGTAATGTTCCACTAGAAATAATAAAATCCTGCTATGTGTGGTTTAGAAGACAACTAACTATCTATTAAAAGGTGGTAGGGGTGAACTTATTTATGGGCGATACTGTATGTATTGCGCCTACAGGCTGCACCAATGGAGCTAGAAGGCTGAAAATTGAAACATTTACTACTCATTAGTGGGTTTTCAAATTACAATGTCAGTTTATGATAAATTGATTCCTTAGTTTGTGTCCGGCAGTGTTCACCTTTTTGAAAATGCAGACTTGTTTAATGATCACTGCCCAACAAAAGGTGGAATAAGTAACTTATTCATTGATCAACCCCTTTCTTCCTTTTTATATATTATTCATTTTGTATCATGAGCAGAACATAAATTGAAAAAATATGAAATATATGGAAATGATACCAACATTTTCTCCGGTTTGATCATTCTTTATTAATCTTGTCATGGGGCGGGGGTGTTGGAGAGTACGAGTAAAAACGAAGCAGAAACATGTCTGGTTAGTCACGCAATAGAAACTGTCAAGCGACCAACGTCTTTTGGGGGTGATCAATTAAAAGATTGGGAAAAAGGGAGGTGATCAATGAATAAGTTACTTCTTTCGCCCCTTGTTGGATCACGAAAAAATCCGAATTTTCAAAGAGAAAAAACAAACTCGAACGCTGCCAGACGCAAATTAAACGACCAATTTAGCATAAACATACATAGTAAATTGAAACCTCCTAAAAACGTTATATTATTGAAAAATATGAATATGTTGCCGTCCAAAAATGAGTACATCACTACGAAAAAATATTTTTGCCAACAGAATTTCAATGCTGTAGAGTTTGGTCATTAATAATACCTGATAGTATCCGTTTTGATTGTGTAATGTTCCACTAGAAATTATGAAACCCTGCTATGATTGGTTGCGAAGACAATTAACTTTCTATTAAAAAGTGATAGGGGTGTACTTATCTATGAGCGATACTGTATGTGTCAGGCGTACAGGCCGCACCCATAGAGCTAGAGGGCTGAAAACTTAAACATGTACTCCTTATTATGCATAGATAATAATAGATTTTTGAAACCCCCTCCCACCAAAAAAGTTTTTAGTAGAGGGTTTAATCTATTAAGTTTATCCTAAATTGGTCTCTTAGTTTGTGTTTTTAGAAAATACGGACTCTTTAGTGATGCAACAAAGGGCGAGAGAACTAACTTATTCATTGATCACCACTTTATTCGAATTTCTTTTATTGATCACCCCCAACACGGCATTTTTCCAAAAGACGCTGGTCACGGCTTCTATTGAGCGACTAACCAGACCTATGGTGGACTAGTTTTATATGTCTCTCAAGTCAAAAACTGTTCATGTAAATGTAGAAAGCCCTTGACACATCTAACCTAATAATGAACAGGGTGATTTTATTGGTTTATGGGTCGTAACACTGGACTATTCCACTGGCTGGGGGGGACGTAACGTTTTGCTGAAAAATTACTTCCTGTCCACTGTTTCAAACTACGCACTATTCCCAAGTAAACGAATTCAGTATTTCTTCTATAAAAAAAACAATCTTTTTTTTCAACTGGGTTTAACGAGTAGATCATATGAACCCCCACCCACCCCCAAAAGCCCAGATCAGGAGAGTCGTCGTATAGCAATGATCAGCAAGCTAATCTTGCTGGCCGTTGTTAGTGGGTTCGATTCTCATCGGATCTCCCAATATAAATGCTATAATACAAATGCATGCTAAGTTACTATACTTATATAATGAACAGAATGATTTTCTTGGTTTTCTATCCGTAACACTTGACTCTCTCACTCAGGGGTAAAAACATTCCTGATAAAATTACCTCCTTCCCACCTTTTGAAACTATGGAATCTTCAACATGAACAAATTTGCTATTATGTTTCCTTAGAAAATAGTTTCATAGAATATATCCGTGAATTTCTTTCATTGGTATTGATACATACAGTGGGTCGTACTTGCTTATACTACAAATGGCGGGTGGAATGCCTATCATGTGACAGGTTTTCTACTAAGATACAGTGTGTCCCATAAGTAACGCCCAATTTGACCCAAAATTAACTCCAGTTCTATCTAAGAGAAGCAACTATTCTGTAGTTGCTTTTAATAGTAATTTAATAATAATTTAATAGTTGCTACCCTTAGAACTGGCATTCATTTTGGGACAAATCGAGAGTTGCTTCTGTGACACCCTATATATTCCGAATACACACCCACCCGAGAAATATATGCTTATGCCACCACCCCATTGGCAGCGAAACCTTCATCTGTCTTATTGATTTTGATCAACGCTTTTTGTTTCTTTGTCAAAAGATTTGAAACGCTTTTTTTTATAAAATTCTAAATGACAGCTAATTGAAATGATGGTTTGATGACAAGTCTAGAGCTCAGTCAAGGAGGATTTATTGATTTGATGAAAACAACAAACACAAACAAACAATTAAAATAAAACAGGTCTGGTTAGTCACTCAATAGAAACCGTCACGTGACCAACGTCATTTGGCTGGCATCATGCCGTGTTGGGGGTGATCAATTAAAGAATTGGAAAAAAAGGGGATGATCAATGAATAGGTTACTTCTCTCGCTTTTTGTTGCATCATTAAAAAGTCGTAATTTTCAAAAAACAAAAACAAGCGTGAACGCTACCAGACTCAAACTAAGTGACCAATTTAGCATGAACTTGCATTGCTAATTGAACGTTTTTCTAGATATAATAAGGAGTACATGTTTAGCCCTCTAGTTCAATTGGTGTGGCCTGTAAACGTGATATAGATAGCCAGCCAGACCAACCTAAAAACTGAAGAAACCTACGTCGACGGTTTTGGTGGCAGTTTTTGTTGACGGTCCCTAATTTGAAATGTCTTGAAATGAATGCCTTAAAAGAACGGGATATTGAGTGATATTCAGTAAAGATTAAAAATTAAAAGAAATGTCTCGTTTTTTTCTTTTCTTGAAAGATTCTGTTCTAACACACAAGTCTAAAATGACTAATGATGTCCAATTTTTAAATTGGACGAGAATGACATCAACTATTCCTGTCACGTCTCAAATCAGACAAAAAACTCAATTACACTTGCAATCCCCCCACCAATAAAAAAAAGAATTTCTAAAGAGAAGGTTAACAGGAGCAAAAGTAAAGATCAATCAGTCACAGGTAGAACGTGGCTTATTAAATCATGTTTGCACTGAGGAAAGGGGTCGATAGATTTATTATCTGACACGCAGTTGTGACGATTGAATTTACCATCAGCCACAGAAACGAGAAAATGATGTAATTTTATTATAAACTTTTCAGTGAAATAAATACATTGGCTGCAAAGAGGTCATGTCAACAATTCCACCTTCCAAAATAAGAAGATTTACAGCTGGAAAGTTAGTGGTCTTCAATATCCACTTTTTCACCCATGCTGTCAAAAATGACGGTTATATGAAATAGATATTACATAATAGTCCTGACTATTATTAGAAAGTTTTAACATGCGACAAATGAAAGAAAAAAGGAACAATGAGTACGTATGTTAAAAAAAATTGTGTTTTGGGGGGTGGGGTCCGGGCAGTGTTGCCAACTCAAAAGATTTGTTCGCGCTAATTCAACCCCGGAAAAGCGTAAAAAAAACGCCCAAATGAACCATTTAAATAGCTAAAAACGGCTAGATTAGTCATTTAACCTATAAGAACCCAGGCCCATTTCTAAAGAAAAAAGCGTTAAAAAAACGCCCACATTCACTAAAAACATTATTGGCCATTTTATGATCATTTAAATGGCTAAAAACGGCTAGATTAGTCTTTTAACTTATAAGAACCCGGACCCATTTCTAAAAAAAAGCGTTAAAAAAACGCCAAAATGCACTAAAAACATTGTTAGTCATTTTATGATCAGTTAAACGGCTAAAAACGGCTAGATTAGTCATTTAACCCATAAGAACCCGGACCCATTTCTACATTATGTGGGATTATGGGTAGGCAAAT
>VCCN01004376.1:294700-313835 GCA_006491835.1 Architeuthis dux
GATGATGATAGAAGATACTTGAAAGAAATACTTTTGTTCTTCTATACCAAGATATTGATCTTTAGATTTAATAGGATATTAGACGGCAGCTGGATTACTTTCCCTTTTAAGTATGGTACGATTTTCTCAGGAGTATATAGATACGTTAGAAGGCAGAAGTATTATTGAGTTTTTGGTCCGATAACCGTTTCTTTTTTTGGCTGTCTTTCTTTTTCAACATCTATTATATAAGCCAGGCTTGTTAATATTCCCAGCTATGGGTAAATAGCTGGGCTAACTAGGCTCTTCAGTTTTGGTTGGCGACCAATCTAGGAGACGGACAATTCGGATTAAAAAAAAACATTTTCATGTGTCGTGAGATGCGGGCAACAGACAGAGTAAGTAACGTGTTCACGAAATATACGGTTAAAGTGGCTCTTGTGTAGCTTCGACGGGCCTAGCAAACCGGAAATTGCTCAAGTAAAATCAAACAGAATAAAAACGGACGGACAACATGAACTACCTCTCCATCCCCATGACACTTGGCGTACAAGAGGAATATTACAAAAACAAATTATGGATTATTTATTGTTAAATATTTCCTGAAGCACGTTGGGAATGGCAATCAAGAGAGAAATTATATATCAGTTTCGTAGGATATTCACTGGGGATTATTTGGACAAATGTAGCCCCATTTTCCCGGAGGCTGGAATTCATTGGCATACAACAAAACAGACTAGAGAATCGTAAGTTCAAAAAGACATCAAGTGACACACATAGAGTAGTCCTAGCAAGCCGGAAATTTCTCAAGTAAAATCAAACAGAATAAAAACGAACGGACGACATGAACCACTCCCCTATGACACTTAAATATCAGTATGCTAAAGGAGAAGCTGTACTCAATGAAAATTAAAGATACGAGACACCTGAGGAAACGCATCATAAATGAATGTGCTCAAATTGACGGAAACGTGGAGTTAATGGATCGGGTTCATGTGAATCTCGCAAAGCGCATTGAACTTTGCATCACAAATGGTGGAAAACACATTGAAGATGTTATTTATTAATAGTTCAATTAAATAAAATGTTGTTCAAATTATTTTAGTGAAAATATGCATTTTGCCTATGTGTTCATACTTTAGTGTTCAAGTTCAAAAAGACATCAAGTGACACGCATAGAGTAGTCCTAGCAAGCCGGACATTTCTCAAGTAAAATCAAACAGAATAAAAACGAACGGACGACATGAACCACTCCCCCATGACACTTCGCGTACAAGTGGAAGATTCCTGCTACTCATGCATATTACTAGCAAGTATGATTTCATTTAATTCAACGCTCAAAGGGCGCATATGTAGTGTAAATCAGCAGTATTATTTCTTCTCGCCGATGTGTGAAAGAGACGTCTCGTTACAGGGCTGTATATTTACGGGAGCGAACAGTCTGTGAAGGGAAATAAAACATTTCGTCCATACCAGAGAAAAGGCTCTCCCACGTGGGTGGAGAGAAAGACAACAAAATTCATTATTTTTTCAATTGAAAAAATGGGTTCGTTTTATTCCCGTTGATAGCTTTGGTTCCGGATCACTTTACTGAATGACTAACAGTGATGGTAGTGGTTCAAATCAGATTTCTCCCGCCCCTCTCTCCTCCCTCACCCTGACGGGCGAAGAAGCCAAGCACTCTAGCTGGTTTGACCCGTCGCTCCTGGGTGTCGGACTCTAACGGACTCTAAACTGCCGCCAGATTTGAAATCACGGCAACACTTAAACCACTCTGGTTGATCGAACGTATTTTCTTTGTTCTGACTTCGTCGGCCGTTTGACCTATTTTCTAGCCCCGGGAACATGATATGGCGTTTTTGGTTACGTACTAATCTTATCTCCCAAAACGTGCGAACACACGTACACACGCAACCAGCGTGTATTTCATTACACATAGAAGACAAAAGGAGCAAAGGTAGGCGGCGAGTAACCTACTTGAAGGGTTTGAGCAGATGGATGGCAGAAAGAATACCGGAAGGCGTAGATGAAAGTGGCTTGCTGAGAGCACATGGGTGAAGGGAGCTGTGGAGAACCATGATCGCCCACATCCTGAAGGGACATGGCTCACAAAGAAGATTATTACATAGATTACACTGTTCATGGTGCGTTACGTCCTTGGTAATGGACATTGGTTAATTATTCAATTATCTAAGGGTTGGCTTTACTTTCCTATGCAACAAGAGCAAGAACAAGAACTCACCAAAAGGGAGTAAACCGATATGTAAAAATTCGCATTCCCCTACCGTGATTTGAACTCATGACCTACTGATTTCTAGACAGGTGTGTTACCACTTCCGCCAAACTGACAAGTCTTACAGAAGTTCCAAATTCATAGTAGAATTACGCAAGGAAGTAGAAGTAGAAGTAGGAGCAGAGTTTGACTCTGGAGCAGTCAGGCGTGTTAATATTCCTTTCTGTGTAGGATAATGGTATTCACAACGTCGTCAGTGGGTCTACTGTTTGCTCGTGGCACGTCTACCGACGGCAATTGCTTACATACTGGATCTGATTCAGGAGTACAAACAAACTTTTCATTTCGCTAATTATTTATACAACGGCGGATCGATTTTAGGAAGGAGGACATGCGTGTTAGTACAATTAAATATAACTCATGATAGTCACTCAATAGAAAACGTCACTTGACCAACGCCTTTTGGCAGCATGCCGTGTTGAGGGGGAGGTGATCAATAAAATGAATGGCAAAAGGGGTGATCAATGAATAAATTACTTCTCTCGCCTTTTGTTGGACAGTGATCACTAAAAAAGACTGAATTTTCAAAAAAACAAGCGTGAATGCTGCCGGACACAAGCTAACGGACCTATCCAGCAGAAACTTATTCAACCCCCCCCCCCACTAAAAACCTATTTAGGGGGGATTTAAAAAATTATGTTTTTTTAAAAACATAATAAGGAGTAAATGTTTTAAATTACCAACCTTCTAGCTCCATTGGTGTACGCGTGCTACATACATGCATAGCCAGCCAGCCAGACCAACTTAAAAACTGAAGAAACCTATGTTGACAGTTTTGGTTGACGGTTTCTAATATGCATAAATGCATCAGCTTCTACTTTATTGATATACGCAAAATTCTATTAATACCAAACACACACAAACACACACAAACACATACACACGCAGAGAAGTGTGTGAAGGTGTGTGAAATTATGTCCAATACATGTTGCTTTCTTTAAAACAGGTTACATGGAACAAATACGAAGTTATTTTCTCTAGTTTTGAGAAGGGTCATTAAGATTCAAATAGTTCTTCGGACGATTGAACTCCTTCTTCTTGTTTGTGTTGTTAACACGACTTCTGTTTACCCCATCACTTTCGGATATTACATCCGAGGGAGGTCAAAGAATGGATCGGCCGAAACGTCGTGTTAACAACGCAAAGAACAAGAAGGAGTCCAATCGTCCGAAGAACTATTTTAAAAACAAAGTTGATCGGATTATTTGAGCTCAGCTGAGCTAAGTTCAGTTCAGTTGTTTCCGTGACACATATGAGGCAATGATTTTCTCTCCATTTCTTGAACTATACATGGAGACCAAATCATTGTGGATTTTTACGGGGTCTGGGTGCTAGCTTGACACCCAAGATGGACTGCCTTACAGAACTAAAGGGCTCCAACTACCCTGCTATTAAGTAGACAAGTGGATCTATGCATTTCTCAAGGGCAATAGTGTCCCAGCCGAGGTTTGAACTTGGTTTGCCGATTCCATTCTTTGTGACATTAACCCTTAGGCCACCTGTGTATCCTAGTCATTTGGGTAGGGAAGAAACAATAACTAGCTGAGCCCTTGGAAATTCCACGGGTGTAGCCAACTAAGAGTATCCATTATCTCATGCCTCTGCTCTCTCCTCTCCCACTTCGGCTGTATCTCTCATTCTCTTCAGCATCTCCTCCCCAATCCATTCAGCAAACCCCCCTAACTTTCTGTTCTGCCCTCTCCCTTCCTACTCTCTTGTTAAACTACCTAACTTTCTTTTCTGCCTCTCTCTTCCTACCACCATATTAAAATATCTTTCTTTTTTGCTCTCTATCTTCCTACCTACCTTATTAAACTACCTAACTTTATTTTCTGTTCTCACTCTCCCTACCCTCTTATTTAAATACCTAACTTTTCCATTATGAAATCGTAACATTTGAACGCAGGTAGGAACAAGCAGAATAATATTAGAAACCGCTAACCAAAGCTGTCACCAAAACTGTCACCAAAACCTTCAAAATAGGTTTCTTTAGTTTTTGAGTTGGTCCGGCTGGCTATGTATGTATCACGCGTACAGGCCGCGTCAATGGTACTAAAGAGCTGAAACTTTCAACACTTATTCCTTATTATATCTAGAAAAAGATAGTGGTGCGGGGGGGTCAATTTACAATGCATGTTTATGCTAAATTGATCCCTTAGTTTGTGTCCGCTTGGTTTTTTGCGGGAAAATTCAGACTTTTTTAGTGATCACGCACTTTTTCCAATGTTTTAATTGATCACCCCCAACACGGCATGCTGCCAAAAGACATTGGTCACATGACGGTTTCTATTGAGTGACCAACCAGACCTGTTATTGATGCGTACATGACAACGCATCCAATTCCATTCTTCTAACTGATCAGCTGCTAATAGGCTATACATTCCGACCTTTTGTCGAGAAAAACAGTGATTAGGAATTCCAGAATATAACTTTGCGTTAGATTAATTCAAGAAGTGGCACATTTCTTTGAGTGATCATTTAAAGCTGACCTTTCCAAACTGTGTGTCGCGACTCTTTAATGTGTCGCCAATAATCAAAACCGTAATCAAAACTGCCAATATAGGTTTCTTCAGTTTTTAAAGTGGTGTGACTGGCTGACTGGCTGGCTGGCTAGAGGGCTGAAAATTTAAACATTTACTCATTATTATGTCTAGAAACTGTTTTTCTTTTGTTTATTAAATAGGTTTTTAGTGGGGGTTCTATTTGCAGTGTAAGTTTATCCTAAATTCAGACCTTTTTAGTGATCACTGCACAACAAAATGCAAGAGAAGTAACTTGAACACCCCTTTTTCCAAAGTTTAATTGAACACCTCCAACACGGCATGCTGCCAAAAGACGTTGGTCACAAGACAGTTTCTATTGAATGACTAACCAGACCTGTTTTGTATATCTTTCAAAAGATAGTTTTCCTGTGTGAGTTGAACTGCTGTGATGACATTACATATTTGGCTTAGCTAAACAAAAAAGTAATGTGTCAGAAGAAATGTGTGTCGTCAATGCAAAAAGTTTGGAAAGCTCTGATTTAGAGAGTAGAATAATTTAACAGGAATACTCTAATCCAGGAACTGTCGATTTATTACGTTTGTAATCCAGAAGATGAAGGTTTTCCTTTTCCAGACGATGTTTAACTTTGAGCTATATTTATTGGCGTTAAAAGTCAAAAATGGAACATGACAATTAATAAGGAAAGATTGAATGGAGGATAATGAACTTTTGAACTTATTCACTGAGCATGTATTTCTGAATCTTGTGTTCCTTCAATAATTGAATCTTAAACTTCATGGACGGATCCAGAATTTTGAGCTTGATGGGGACATTCTTTTGAGCAGTGTCCAAATGAAAAAAGATATTTTCACAAATAAATACGAAGAAACTCGAACGTCAATGTTTTACAGGTTGATTTATGATTACTTGAGATTATTTATTTATAAAATATCTTTATCTAGATATTTCAAACGATTAATGGTGCTTTGCCTGAGCACGGGGACTCTGGACACCCTGCACCCTTGCACCTGGAACCGTGCCTGAATCTATCGACTAAATAACACAGGCAAACAATGTGATAACTTACAGTTTATCGTGCCGTTTAAAATACTTCTTTTAAAACACCGTGAAAAGTGTTTAAATTTCGATGCAAGGTTTTTTCCGCTTTATAACGGTGGACATCCTTTGTTGATTTTTATGCAGAGGTAAATTCAAGCTATTAATTATTAGACAAACTGTTTAAAACTAAACATCCACTATTGTAACATTGCCATGTGCATTAAGTGCACATGTGCGGGCTCGATCGAACATTTCGTTGTTTCGAACGGGTCGCGGAGAGAAAACGGAGAGCAGCAGAAACAAAGTGCAACAGAACATCCGAAAATGGTTGAGTTGGGAAACACGAAAAGTCTGAACGAGGCGGGATGAAAGAAGAAGAGAAAAGGTCCAGAGAAACGAATGATGCATTACAAGTTGTCTTCAGCTGCGTGATTCCCTTCCATTGAAGCTGTAAACAAAACCACAATGTGCATTCTTGCGTTTGCACAGTGACACGACCGGGACAAGCATTTTGGTAAATGAAGAATCGTTTTTATTACACTTTACGTTGCGTTGAGTCTCTTGTAAAAAAACGAATGGAGCCAACTTTCTAATCCTATTCACTATTTGATCTTCCCTGTCTCCGTAGTCAAAGACTCTCTCCGTTTCTCGCTCTGCCACTTAGTTACAGATCATTTAACTTCCCCAGTAAAAGCGGGTCGCTCCTTCTAATCACTTGTGCCAACTGAATAAAATTATAATTTTCCCAAACCATCTCGGCAAATTCTTACTTCTTATTGGTCAACTATCTCACGTGATCGCATCTTTACGTTTGTTATATTTAATTAATTCCATATTTAGCCATCTATAGTCATCTTCGAACTCGGCATTAAAACACTATCTGATTAAGAACCACAGGGGCTTGAGTTTAGTTGTCCAGAGGCAGACTGGCCGTCTACAGCTCGACTGGAGCTCCAAGATAAAACAACTTGATTAATTATTGAGGGGGGTGTTACCACGCCCGCACTCGCCCACACACCCACATACACTTCAGCTCTGACCACCGACATGATTATACACACATACATACATACATACATACACCCACACACATATACATATATGTACTAAAACTGCTATGTTGGTCAGCTTGCAATTCTAGCGGAGTAAAGTGACAACCAAGCCTCCCTTTATCTAACACTATCTGTTCGGCATCAGTCAAAGTTTTATTTTAAACATTTATTTGTTGTTCCTGTCATCAAGAAACCTGATGGTTTTACTGCGCATTTCAACATATTTATTGGAATAAGTACGTGAATATTTAATGTTTATTATTTGATCTGATTTGAGTCCACATTTTCAGGGGCATCTAATGAAGCAAAACGGTATGCGATAGCATTATAAATAAAAATATTTCATATTGATAGATCAAATATGAGATGGATTTTCCATTGTGTCATATTTTCAAGAAACCGAAAGTTTTACCTTCGAATGATGGCTTCCATACTCTCGGTTTCAAAGATCAAAATATTTCTACGAGTTTGTTTAGTGTTCTAGCAGTAAGACACTGAAGTTCATTGAGTACAAAGGGCACATTCACCTATTGTCTCATTGGTCGTTATTTACCTTTTGAATACAGTAACTAATTTTAGAAGTAGAAGATCCACAGTGACAGTTGTGTGTTCAGTTAACAAGAAGTAACATTTAGAAATGGCCAACCCTATTATTAAATCTTTTATTACGGATATGAAGCTCAACATGCTTGAACAGATTATAATCTGTAGCAGAAATATCAAGTGGAAATGGAAGATGCTACAAGATTTCATATCTCATTTTTTTAAAAGCTTAGACACAGTCAGCAGAGAGGAATGGTGTCTGTCACTGTCATGGAGCATTTCATTCAGTTCATGTGGGATCGATTTTAAACCTTTCATATTGCCTTGAGATGACGTGATATGGTCGCTGTTGAGGTCCTAAAACTTAAAGTGCTCGAACCGTTGTTCGTAGCTCGTTGGCCACTGCTGCCGATGATTCTCCATATTAAGAACAGGTTTGGGCCTCCTTCGGGTTTTATTATTTGTATCCATACTTCCAAATCAAATGCTGCACCTAGTTTTTCGAGTTTGAGCTTTGAACTCGGAAGTCTACGGATATAAATCCGATCCTGGACACGACACACATACGAATAATATCATCTGAATAAACATCTCTGACCAGTATTAAATTTTAAGACTTTTATTTGGATTTTGCCAAAATACTTGCATCCTAACTACCCCATCTTGTTGTGGTTAGTACGAGTTTTATAAAAGAGAGGTCTAGTTAGTCACTCCATAGAAACCATCACACGACCAACGTCTTTTGGCAGCATGCCGTGTCGGTAGTGATCAATTAAAAAAATTTAAAAAGGGGTGATTAATGAATAAGTTAATCTCTCGCCTTTTATTGGGCAATGAGTGATCACTAAAAAAGTCCAAATTTTCAACAACAAAAAAAAAGCGCGAACGCTGTCGGACACAAACTAAGGGTCCAACTTAGCATAAAATTACATTGTAAATCGGTCCCACCCCTATTTTGGGAGGAATTTAAATAAAAACGTTTTATAATAAGCAGTAAATGTTTAAATTGTCAGCCCTCTAGCTCCATTGGTGTGGCATGTACATACATAGCATGTAAGCCAGGCAGAATCACTTAAGAACTGAAGAAACCTACGTTGACTATGTTGACAGTTTTGTTTGACGGTTTCTAAAAACTACTTGGACATGTTCTTTAGAAAGGTTCAAGCCGTTTTCTGTGTTTTCCTCTCGTTGACACCATTCATGACTTCGTGCGTCGACATTTCTCTCGGGGATTTTTCAGATTCTCTTCGGACGATGAGACAATCGAATAATCTCTGTACGTGTGTATTCAACTCGCTCATTCTGTAGTGGAATCAATGGAAAACATAACCAATCATCTCATACACGAATGTATAATTCGACTTATTGTGTTGCTTCAACGTACATCAATTGGATACATGTACTTATCACTCGCTATGTACGATTGCACATATATCATATATATCATATTATATATCATCAGCCATCAAGTGTTCACTGCTGTACAAAGGCCTTTCCCAGCTCCTTCTATGTCGACCCTGACTGTGTTAACCTCTGCCACGTCTCACCGACAAACCTTACTATCTCATCTCTCCATCTTATTCCTAGTCTTCTCCTACTGCGTTTGCTATCTGTAAGGTACCAATCTGTTAATTTTTTGCACCATCTATTATCATTCCTTCTTGCTATATGTCCAGATCATCTCCATCGTTGTCTATTAGTTATTTCTATATTTTTTACTTTGGTCTGTTCTCTGATGCAGGTTGATCTTTTTTTCTATTTCTTAGTGTTATTCCTAACATTGCTCTGTTCATTGCTCTCTGTGTTATTCTGAGTTTGTTGTCAAGTGATTTAGTTAGCTCCCATGTTTCACATCGTACGTCATAGTTGGCATTATAAATTAATTGTACACGTTACGTTTTAAGCATAAAGGCAAGGTGCCTTTCAATATGTCTCTATATTTACTAAATATAAAAGGTAATTATATATATATATATAAATATGAAAGGCACTTTCGAGGCTTGCTGTAAATAGTTTAGGCGAAATTGTATCCCCTTGTCAACCTCCTGTTTCAGTCTTTATCTGATTTGTATCTTTGTGAAGTCAAACTATTGCTGTCCCATTTTCGTATATATTCTCAACAACCTTTACATTATTTTCCTTAATACCGTGCTCTCGGGTAGACTTGAAGACTTCCGTTCGTTCTACCGAATCAGCACACGACAGTCTTCAATGCGGGAAAACGGTATTAACGAAGATTATATAAAATTCGCAGAGAATATATACGAAAATGGAACTAGAATAATTCGATTTTATAAAGATACAGATGAGATAAAGATTGGAAAAGTAGGTTGACCAGGGGATACAATTTTCGCCTAAACTATTTAGAGAAAGCTTTTGAGAGCACCTTTCGGAAGGCCAAACAGAGGTAAGTATAGACGGGGGATATTTAAACCATTTATGATTCGCAGATGACATTGCAATAATACCAGAAATATCAGATGAGTTGCCAATTATGCTAAGTGCTCTAAGTAGGGAAAGTCTCAAAATAGGGTTGAAGACGAACAGTAATGTTCAACAATAACGTGCCGAATAAGGACTATAATAATTGAGGGTTTGGAAGATTTGGAATACGTTTACTTAGGTCAGTTGATAAAGACCAGGAAAGTGAATTAAAACGACGTATACTGATTGGTTGGAGAGCATTTAGTAAATATAGAGACATATTGAAAAGCACATTTGCCAATATGTACACACACGCACACACACACACACACACACACACACACACATATATATATATATATATCATCATCATCAGCCGTTATAAGTCCACTGCTGGACGAAGGCCTTTCCCATCTCCTTCCATGACAACCTATCTTGCGCTAATCTCTGCCAAGTCTAGACACACACACCTTACACACACATATATATATATTTTGATACGTATTGAATCCATACAAAATACACTATGAGTATGCCCTAAATAAAATAACAAACTACATGTATTCTGATACTGCCTTAAAACAAATGAACAAACTAAATATAGGAAGTAAAGCTTGATGGAGATGGTACTTGATCAGTACTGCTGGGGAACCATGGTAGAAAGGCTGTTTTATTTTTAAATCCCCGGAACAGTTCCATAGCAAACAGCTGATGATCCCTACATGAACATTTTACTTATAGTATTATAAGATCTAATTATGTGTAAAATATAAATCCCTCGGAACATCTCTCATTAACAGTTATTAGTGAATAATTGACTTACATGACAAGTAATGCAATACACGAATAAACAGAACAAAAAAGAAATTTCAGTAGTAATTTCTTAAATGATTTAAGACTGTTAGACCTATATGAATATAAACTTATATAAATATGAAACTTATATAGTAAAAGAGAAAACATATAACCTTTTTTTCAGCAACATCTTTAGTGTTTGAAACTACAAAGCTTTCTAGACTCTCTCTCTCTCTCTCTCTTTCTCTCTCTCTCTCTCTCTCTATATATATATATATATTATAAGAAGCTACTATTTTAATGTCAAACTAGTTTGCCTTGTGCTATCGTATATATTATTTTACAATGGAGTTAATTCTTTTTTTAGTACGGGCAAAGTTTCGTGTAAGTCTGTCATTTGAGAATGATATACGGATTTGTCTCTCTGAAACTGTGCCTAGAATTGAGTTACCTATTTGAAAGCTTATCCATCACATTAAAAATTTAACATTGAATTAAATGAAATTACTCACAAATACTAAATGTCTATTGTCTATGCTATGGTACTGCCAGACAGGACCAAGGATGCCAACTCGTTCTGATTTTTTGGATCAGAAATTGAGGCAAAAGAATCTAAATTCCCCAGAGAATAATATGAAATATAATGTAAAAATATACTACATATATTTAAAATCAAACTACGCAATTTCTTAGGGGAAACCATGTGAATTTTGCACACATATACAGCCTATCTGTGTCCTACTGAAACCGTTTTAGGCACTGGGTAAAGTCAAAAGTTCAAAAAAGAATTGGTTCAACCGAAAATCGACCATTGCAAAATAATATAAAAGATGTTGAAAAAAAAAAGACAGCCAAAATAAGAAATGGTTCTCTGTATGGCGTACCAAAACCCAATAATACTTCTGCCTTCTAACGTATCTATATACTCCTGAGAACATCGTACCATACTTAAAAGGGAAAGTAATCCAGCTGCCGTCTAATATCCTACTAAATCTAAAGATCAATATATTGGTATAGAAGAACAAACACTTTTCAGCATCCTTTATATAAGTCACCATATTCTTGCTACTTTTGTTTGCATGAAAAGGCAAGTGGATTTTACTTAGTTTTATGGCCAAATTACGTTGGGCACACCGGTTCTCCTACGATCACCGAAGTTAAGCAACGTCGAGCCTGGTCAATACCTAGATGGGTGACAGCTTTGGTATATCAGGTGTCGTAAGCTAGAATGGTGCTTTGTCGCCTCTAAGTCTATTTAACATATCGTAAGAGAAACCTGTGATATGGGAAGCCCGGGTAGGGATGGTTGATGCCGTAGTCAGCGTAAGGGTACTAGCTAGATTTGATTTAGTTTTATATTTTCAGGGTCTGAAAAGAACCGGCTTGCAAAACTTTATAAGCTACCCCTTTTAAAATGCCCACCCTTATGACACCCTTCTGCAATTCTTTGTTAACTTGTTAGAAACCCACAATCAAAACTGTCATAGGTTTCTGCAGTTTTTAAGTGATTCTGGCTGGCTATGTATGTACAGATCGCCCATAAATCAATACATCCCTACCACTTTTTAATAGAAAGTTAATTTTTTTCTAAACCAAGCAGGATTTGAAAATGAAAACGAATATTATCAGGTATTATTTATGAGCAAACCCTCCTCTGACGAAGTGATCATATATGGTGCCTCGCCCAAAAAGTGACCAAAAATGGAAAATATAAAAAAATAAAAATTAAAGTAGAAAGTTAAATAAAACATAGAATTAAAAAATAATATTCAATAAAATAAATAGATACAAAAAATTGATATTGGCCAAAAAATAACACCGGGTTGATTTTAAAACAGGCTAATTTAATGGGGTGTGTTATGCCTCGAAACAGTTTCTGTCTTTGTTCAAGCACAAGTGTACTTTGCAAAGCTTGCAGACCACATTGGTGCGGGTTATGTTGTCTTTGTGGCTACAATATTTGCATGTGCCTGACGGGTCCTCAGGTGATCATATATAGTCACTTGGGTTAAACCGAAGAACATGTTGGTATCATTTGAATTCACCAATTACTGACTACAGAACAAAACATTTGGTTCTATTCATTGTATTGTGAAAGCCATAATAATGACTAAACTAAACCATCTTTTTACCATCATTCAAGCTTTTAGAACCACTTTCTGGAGACTTGTAAATTTTATAGGATTGCAATACTAACTGTTGGATATTTAGACGGCACAGATTTGACGGCCACAGGTGTTGAAAGTTGTGGACAGATATCGGCTGCAAGGTGTCGGGGACCGGATGACACATCCGGTGTTCAGGGGTCATAAACAGGATGTCGACTGAATTTGCAGGGGGTGGCTGGAAAATCGGCGTGGGCGTTCGAGCCCGATAAAAGCGACACAGAGGTCTTCGAAACATCCAGAGAGACACAGGACGCCCTCAGAGAGACAGACCGCCTAGGCTGGGGGAAGACACAAGGCCAGTTCCCCTGTTGGGAACAATCTGTCGGCTCTCGTTACCTCGCTCCCACTCTTCATTCTCCGCCACGACGCAATGTATCTTATGAAATAAAAATATATCCTCATATTTGTATAAACAAGTTTCGAGTCTTCCTTTTTCTCCAAGTTCAGTGGCTCTACAACATAACCAGACCTGTATCTGTCGTAGGTAGTCGACACATCTTGTGATTGTCGAGTCAACATAATCCTCAGTGCATATATTAACATCCCTATAAACGAACTGGTGGAAATGTTGATGTTTTGTATATAGATGAGACAGTTTCAGTTAGAATCCAATATGGGTAGAATCCTAGTTTACGTGCGTAGAATGGAGATAACTTTTCTTCCCTAAAAATGAACTAACGCTAACAGGATTATCACCCCATGTAATTTGATGATGTATACCTTTTCAACAACAACACTCTGCCGAGGATTGACGGTCTGAGTAAAGTTGCAATAAAAAGAAACTAAAACAATTACGATGAAGGAAAGTACCCGTCAAAAATTAATAATATTAATTGACAATGCTTCATCTAGTAAAAAATAAATAAAGATAATATTACTAACATTCCTAGTATCTTTCATCTTAATGTCTGTTGCTTTCCAGCGAAACTATGCAGACTGTCACTCTACGACCGTTTGAACTCCGAGTAATTGATGAAAAACAACTGATATGAAGAGGAAATCATCATCATCATCATCATCATCAGCAGCAGCAGCAGCAGCAGCAGTCTTCTAGCGTCCGTCGTTGGACATATACCTTCCTCAAGATTCGCCAGACCTCTCTATCATGGGGGTCGTGGATCCACTACTTTCTGAACTTGTCTAGTTAGTCACGCCATCTTATTTTTTGTCGGCCGCAGTTTCGCATATGATCTCTGCGGATCCTATGCTGTGAGTTGTGATGTCCACCGGTTTTCTGACATTATTGCTACATGACCAGCCCATTGCCATTTGAGTTTTCTAATGAATTCTATGATATTTCTGACTCTTGGTTTTTTCTCTAATATACTGTGCTGTCTTGTGATCTCCACATATGATGCACGATTCCTTCCTGTGCAGATTGCATGGTTCTTAGTTTGTGGGTCAATCTTTTGGTTAGGTTCCATGTTTCAGCTCCATATGTGACTATCGAGAGGATGCACTGTTTGTATACCCTTTTTAGGACTAATGGTATTTTCTTCTTCTTGAAGGTTGAGCTGCTCTACCGAAAGACTGCCAACCTAGAGGGATTCTTCGCCTGATTTCTTCTTCTTTTGATGAAGTCGAAGATTATAATAGTTGACATTGCTTCAAGTAAGAGGAAACATTCAAAACAAAATTCTTTTCCTGAATTTCTGGGTGACCTTCACAAATTGTGCGTTTAAAACAGTGATTCTTTGACTATTTCAGTGTATGTCACTCATCCTCAATTCTTACAAGATTTCATACACCCGTGACTAAATTTCCTTTTTTATTTTTGACCATGTTCATCTTATCTAAACTAGACATCGTATCCATAATTCTATGCATTATTCATTTTGTACCATGAGCAGAAACCATAGATTAACTCATTTCTAGAGTGTTTGTTTTATTCATGTGTTTTGGACGCCCTAAAAACATGTAAAGAAAACAGTGGTGAAAAAACTAATACAGAAAAACTATTAGAATGTTTCTACTTTACATAAAGTTACATACAATTAGCAAATAAAAAGTCTTAGAACTTAGAATTAGACTTTTAGAAATAATGATTTCATTCATCCTCAAAATAATTCAAATTGCCACTTTAAGAAACTCTGGTTAAAAACATCGCTATGTCGAAAGACTCGACACACGGATTTATGTATTAATTTCTATTCGAACCACCTCTCCTGTGTAAAGAAAATATCAATTTGTTGCTTCCAACATCTGGCCAAAGTTATAAACAATAACACTGGCGTCCAACAGGGTGGGTTTGGCCTCCTAAGAACCAACTATCCATCCCAAATAACATCAGGATATGCGAATATGGGAGAAAATATGATGGAAACCAACTCGGTAAGCCTACCCCAAAATTCAAAGGATTTGTGGTCAGTATAATATCAGGGTGATTTTCTCCAGCAAAACTACACTACACAATATTTTTATTAAATTTGACTAGTTTTTACATTCACCCTAATTTTAGTTGTTTTTGTACAACTTATTAACTCGAGCCACTGTTTCAACGAATAATTGCGCGATCGGAAATAAAGAGTAAGCCTTCAGTGAGAATGAAACTCACATCCTCATTGGCAGAGGAGACTAGTTTACGCCTATCTGCTTTTTACCAATCGCCCACGAAGACTTCATTTGTTGTATAGTTGGGTGAAGATCCGTTGTTTCCAGGGAAGAAAGAAGACTCGAAAGTTGTTTGTGAAATTATGTGAACATATTCTTATTTCAGAAGATACATTTTGTCGGCCGGAGAATGAAGCGTGGGAGAGAGATAAGGGTGCCGCGAGACCGTTCCCAGCCTTAGGCTGTCTGCCTGTGTCTCTGTCCTCTGAGCTTCTGAGCTTTTCTGTCTTGAGCTTCCTCTCGGCTCTGAGCTTTATGGGGTTTCGAACGCCCACGCTTGTGTCATTTCCGGTTTCCACATCCAGTGTTTTGGACACCCACGCATATACATATTTCCTAAGGTCCCCGGGTCACTTCCACTTCCGCACAGTTGTTTGGCCTGGAAATGACCTTCTCGTGGTAGTAGATCATAACACATTGATTAGCAGAAGCTGATTCACACTTATAAACTCACTCCCTACAATCGACTCTCTGCGCTATATTTATGTTTTACATATGAGATTCTCACCGAAGGCTTACTCTTTATTTCCGATAGCGCTGTTATTCGTTGCCATAGAAACAGTGGCCCGAATTAATATCTTGTATGAAAACAACTAAAATTAGGATGACGGTAAAAACTAGTCAAATTTGAAAAATAAGTTACAGTACTTCATCCAATAATAATAAAGCTTGATTTACTCTACACAACATCCGCACAAAGTTGAACTTCTGTGTGAGATAAATATAACCAAAATATGTGTATATTATCCATGCGATAGAAAATGTAAGTGAAAAACCCTACAATTTCAACTCGAATAACACTAAAAAACGCCATATTCTCAGGTAATATCACGAAGTAGCATATTGTTGGACATATTCGGAATAAAAAAGGTGCTCATCGTCCTTTTTAGGGTCCAAATAACAGGAAACTTCACCGGTGAGTGTGTAGGGTGAAAGAAATGGCTTTATATGTCTGACAAAAAGCTGCATAAGCCAGTCCAGAATATTGTACAACGGGAGGGGCTAGAAGAATAATGGTATTGCTGCAGATGAAAGATTGGTACCTTCAATGTGTCATGAATATAACGAGGAAATAGGTGTGTGTGTGTGTGTGTGTTTATGTAACCAGTTTTACAGTCTAAATACGAAAAAGAGAAAAGTTACCGTCGCTGCCTACAGCCATCGCTGTCACTCAGATCTAGAACTATCAATAGTAAAAAAACAATTTCTACTGGATGAATTATACGCCTAAGGAAGGCTGAAGAACGCATCGACTGAAACGTCAATTGACAACGATATGAATTATTCAGCAACGATATGAATAGAAAACTGAACAGCTAGTGACATAATACATGGTTTCAGTTTCTGAAGCCCATATACGGTATTCCTAGAATATTTAAATTGTTGTTCAATTCCAAAAAGCAATACGATAGGTGAGCCAATATTTATCGATTTTAGCATCTAGTTAGTTTCTATGGATACATTATATACTTATATAACGAACAGTGTGATTATTTCTGTTTCTGCAGTCCGCTTCAATGGACTCTTCCACTTAGAGGTAACACTTTTGCCGATGAAAATATCTCCTGCCCACCATTTGAAACAATGTACTCTTCCTCTTAGAGGTAACAATTTTGCTAATGAAAATCTAACCTGCCCACCATTTGAAACAATGGAACCTTCCATTTAGAGATAACAATGTGCCGATGAAAATATCTCCTTCCTACCATTTGAAACAATATACTCTTCCACTTAGAGGTAACAATTTGCTGATGAAAATATCTCATGTTCATCATTTGTAATAAAGGACTCTTCCACTTGAACGAGTTCAGTAGTTTCTTTAAATTCAAATATATCCGTGAACTTTTTCACGGGGATTAACTAATAAAACATATTCCTTGTGTTCCTCTTTTAATGTATTTTTTATGTAATTTTATAGACCGTCAACCCAAACTGTCAACATATGTTTCTTCAGTTTTTAAGTGGGTCTGCATGACTGGCTATGTACAGTATCACCGATAAAGAAGTACGCCCCTACTACTATGTTATAGAAAGTTATTTTATTATTTCTAGTGGGACATTACACAATAAAAACAGCTATTATCAAGTATTATTCATGACCAAACCCTACAGCACTGAAACTGTTGCCAAAAATCTGAATATGTTGCCGTCCAAAGATGATTACAGCACTACGAAAAAATAGGTTTGGCAACAGAGTTTCAATGCTGTAGAGTTTGGGCATAAATAATACCTGATAATATCCGTTTTGACTAGAAATATGCTATGCTATGTTTGGTTTAGAAGAAAATTAACTTTCTATAACATAGTGGTTGGGGTGTATTTATTTATGGGTGATACTGTACATAGCCAGTCATGCAGACGATTAACATTCTGTTAAAAGGTGGTAGGGGTGTACTTATTTATGGGTGATACTGTATGTATCGCGCTGACAGGCCGCACTAATGGAGATAGAAAGCTGAACTCCTTATTATGTCTAAAAAAACGTTGTTTATTTTTAAACCCCCGCCCGAAGGTTTTTAGTGTGGATTCTTTTTCAATGTAAGTTTATGCTAAATTGGTCGCTTAGCTGGTGTCTGGCAGCATTCACGCTTATTTCTTTTTGTTTTTTGTTAACATTCAGACTTTTTTTTAGTGCCCAACAAAAAGGGGGCGAAGTAATTTTTTAATTGATCACCCCCAACACGGCATTCTGCCAAAAGACGGTTTCTATTGAATGACTAACCAGACCTGTTTTTGTGTTTTCTTTTCAATATCATTTAGCATTGTAATACTTACGCTGCGCCAATGTTTTCATTAGCAACTCATGTATGTTTGCTCAAGGACTGGGTGGCTCCACAATGGAGAACTGTTAATATTTGATGAGGCCTTTTGTGCTGTGTTTACAGGGTGGGGACGACTCAACAAAACTAAATGAATTACATATCGTTGCGAAACAAACGGGTGAGCAATGTGGACGAAACAGAATACAAATAGAAAGCATTCAGAGAGCGCACACCTTATGCCAAAGCCGTACATTAACTAAAAACACTAGCATTCCAAGGGAAATTATGAATCACCCCCATCCATATATGCTGTGCTGGGGGTTATCAATAAAAAAGTTGGGCTTTGATTACTAAAAATGTTTGGATTTTCCACAAAATAAAAACAAGCGGGCACAAACTAGTGACCATTTTAGCATAAGCTTACATTGAAAATTGAACCCGCTACTAAAACCCTACTTTGGAGAGGAATTTTCCCAAAACACAAAAGGCATTTCCCCTACTCATTGAGGGGCGTGTGTATAGACAATTTCAAGTTTCTACTATGAACGGTTAGGGCTCGACGAATCCGGATACATAGATAGATAGATAGATAGATATAAATGTCCAGATGGATAGATTGATAAAATTGAACCCCCCTCTAAAAACCTATTTAGTGGGGGAATTTTCAAAAAACAAAAGAAAGAATTTTCCCTACTCATTGAGGGGAGTGTGTGTACACAATTTCAAGTTTCTACTATGAATGGTTAGGACTGGGCGAACTCCAGATACATAGATAGATAGATAGATAGATAGATATAAATGTGTGAACACCTGAATAACATAAACCTTTGGTAGCGGTGATTAAAAAACAAAGGAGAAAAAATGTACACGTTACTTCCCTTAAAATTTAAATGTGACCTTTTTTCATTATTGAACGTTCGTTTTTAACCTCTTTTCCTGAAGAATAATAAAAAAATATATCTCTGA
>VCCN01004376.1:534936-551347 GCA_006491835.1 Architeuthis dux
TATTATTAATGAATTAAATATGACTATTATCAACATTCATTTTATTTTAGTTAGCTTAGAATGTCCATGAGTAAAGAAAAACAAAATAGATGCCGTAGCAAAGAACAAGAGCTTTGAAAATTATCCTAGCTTTCTTTCTTCATCGAATATATCTATAATGTCTTTAGTTTTGATAAATGAAGGAGACTCGGGTATATCAAAATCGTAGTATAAAGTGACTTGTTGCGGGTGGGACTTGCAATAGCCTCGGTGGCCGCATTGTTTCAGTGTGTAGTCAAGTTGAAGCAGCGACTCACTGAATTGTAGTTTGTTGGTCGAAATGTAAACTTGTGTGCAGAAGATATCGTTAACCATGTTTATGTAATAAGCCAAGTATGACAAAGGTGTATCGTTGGACAACAACTTGGAAAAATGCGCAGAACAGGAAACGATGTTGTCATGAATGACGGATCTCATCCTAACAAGGACGAACCTCTCTAACGGTTGGGTTATACGACTAAGGAGTGTTTCATCTTTGTCTTCTGGTTTGTTCATAGACGCAACTTCTTGTTTCTTTGCTTTAGCGTTTACAATGTTGAAGGCTTTTCTTACACGAACAGCCTTATCAACGGTGCCGATCGCTTTGGTAAATATATGTTTTAAACGAGTTTTCTGTAGTGATATTTGACTTCGAGTCGATCTTTTGAAAAGTTCCGACCTTGCACCTTTAAGTTTACTGTTTAATGTAGGGGTTCCGCTTTTCCTCATGATAATACTGGAAACTCGTTTCACTACTGATTGGTTTGCTTCATGAATTGAAGATACCCGTTTCCCTAATCCTTCGGCTACTTCTGTCGAACCAGCCTTTTTACTCCACCTGACCAACATATTTTTACGGAACACCAACGTTGTCACATCTTCGAATTGATTATTTGATGCAAACAAAATATTCCCTGGTGGTTTCTGTTTATCGATTATCTTGGATTTGGATTTCGTAAGTAAATATTCCGTAAAATGTTGGGTCGGCTTGTGACCCTTTACTTTGGGGGTATTTACAATGGGTTGCATATTTGCAGAACCTTTGTTCATATTTTGATAATTCATCAAACGTGTAGTCTTTCCACGGCCACACGACTCACACACGATCGTCTCTTCTCCTTTTTCTTCTTTTTCAGTGCTATTCATTATATCTTCTATAGAAATCAGGCCGGGTTTCTGGTCACTTAGTCGAATAACAAGGGCGTACAATTCCACCAATTGGAAGGGGGAATCCAAGTCTATCTGTTGAGAGAAAATAAAACGTGAGTTTCTTTAGGTAGATTTATATTCCGCTTGTTTTCATGGATAATCAGAAAGCCGACATTCAACCGGTTATACTGTCGTTCAGTTATTACTACACCGAGTTCTCTGTTGGGAACAATAGATGGAGGAAAGGACTAACCGATTGGTGCCCATAGGACAACAAACGCAGTAGGAAAAGGCTAGACACAAGATGAAGGGACGAGATAGAAAGGTTTGCCGATAAGACGTGTCAGGGGTTAGCACAATTTTGGTCGTCATGGAAGGAGTTGAGAAAGGCCTTTGTCCAGCAGTGGAATTATAACGGCTAATAATGATGATCTATATGTCTATATAATACTAAAAGTCTGATTCGGTTTATCTGCACGTGACCTCTAAGTAGCCAAAACGGTGCGTTGTAGCTCGAGGTTAGGATTAAGATACCCCTGAAAAACAGTGTAGACCTCTTTTGGGGGCCAAAGGCCTCATTTCCACAGGAACTACCTCGAAAAGCAGCCCGTATAGCGGGGTTTCAGCTAGTATACATAATGTGTAAAATATGCTGCAAAATCCATAAAATAGTGTAGCGGAGCGGTTTGGTGGTGGGGTGGTTAATAGAGATAGAGCATTTTAGGTATGATAGTATAGAAGAAAAGAAGTGTCTACACAAATTTGTCTTAGAAAGGTCTTCCCCGAATATAGGTCACCCGGGGCTGACCACAGAGTAGATGTGGAATTTCTAGGACCGGGCGTTTGCTACTACGATGAGCAGCAGTTGACAACGGGTCGATAAGGAGAGGTGAATGGAGGGTGCGAAGGGTAGATGTGGAAACAGTAATTCGATTTGTGTCTTCGTATTTTATCGGGCAATTTATAAAAATTGCAAATAAATCGAATTACTTTAACACCTATTTTTCGCATTGCCTCGTTATCTTTCGATATGACCCGCCTTCCGATTTTCAGCTGTCACCCGAAAACCTGGCGGACCCAGGCCAGAACCAACGACTGCAGCCTTGTCAGCTACCGGAGTTTCCACAACGGTATTATTACTTTTTTGCCACACGGGTGCATCATGGTACAATAGGACAGCGATGGTTGCAGGGTTTCACTTTTTGGGAACTAAAATAAGCGAGACATATCTGTAGAGACTACGCAACATACCAAGAGAGGCTAAAAGACAGCTAACTTTATGAAATAAAGATTTAAAAAACAACAACAAATCAATAGTACCTATACTTAGTATACATTGCTGAATCATGTTTATACATACCATTGCACTTAAAAACTGCTGATAAGTAAGGCAATCATTTACATGGACTGTTTTAAACACACTAAGAGCGCTTTTCTTATTAGAAGATAACCAATTGGACATCTTTTTTTTTAATATAACAGTTTCTTTTTCATCTACTAGCAGCTTCATCAACTTTCTTTTCACCGACAGCAATGTTTTAATTTGATCCAATTTCGGTTTAAAATAAGTGAAATTTGGATCTTCTATCTTGTGGGTCGATGTTTTGGTTTCTTTCGGAATTGTCTCAATCTTTGTCTCGGGTCTTGTTTCAAGTTTTGTTTTTTCTGTTTTTGAAATATGTAAAACGGTTTCTATTTCTTCTCCCTTTGATACTTCTGAAAAGGGTTCTAATTCCTCTCCTTTCTTTACCGTAATTCCCACAATCCCTGGTTTTAAGACGGGATCAGGGTGCAGATATTTGCGTCTAGGGTCCTTTGCCGCATCTGGTTGCGTATCTTTGCGTCTAGGTTCCTTTGCGGCATCATGGTGCAGATATTTGCGTCTAGGGTCCTTTGCCGCATCTGGTTGCAGATCTTTGCGTCCATAGTCCTTTGCCGCATCAGGTTGCAGATCTTTTTGTCTAGGGTCCATTACCGCATCGGGTTGCAGATCTTTGCGGCTAAGGTCCTTTGCGGCATCAGTTGTCTTATCTTGTGCCGCTTCCTTCCTATCTTCCTTAATTTCCCAGAGGTTTATACCGGGTAATTTAAGTTTCTCCTGTTTGTCTTCTTCCATGATGCCTGGTTTTTCGCTTGTTCGAACGAAACAAAAACTTTACAGAAATGTCACAATGATTCCTCCTTTTATTCATTTATGTATGACGTATTTTCAATGCTATGACGTGTTTTCTTTTCATTGGTCATGTTTCATTGTTTCATTTGAACTGTGGCAAACATTCTTAGAGAGATTCCTTTTTTTGGCCATTAAACTTCTTTTTGATACCTTCCGACTTTACGAAAGGTTCTGCATTAAAAAGAAAAACCAGAAAAACAAGCGTGGACGTCGCTACTTCATTTCCATAGATGCGCTACTTCATTCCTTGTGTGAAGATCTAACAAGGGCAGTTTTGCCAACTTTAGCAAATTACATCTCAAATTAAGTAAAAAAACATCTGAAAACATCTAGAAACATCTAGATTCTCCAGATATATATCTAAAATCTAGGAAATATTACATATTATTAATAAATTAAATCTGACTTTAATCTCCAACATTTATTTTATTAAAATATTACTTAATTTATTTAAAATATTTCTCATTTTATTACCATAAATTAAATGAAAATATTACTTATTTTATTAAAAATCATTTAAATAACAATTTCTGGCGTCTAGACGCAATCAAAAACACCTAAAAATTAGCAACACTGAACAAGGGAAGTAACACACATTTCGGTATGTCAGTAAGTGACGGCGATCGCCGCTAGAGATGATAGCGGATCTGTAAAAAACAAAACGAAAACAGAACTAATTCCCATTAACGTCCATTCCCCAAAACTGATAAGGATTCGTTCAACGCTTGTTCTCGCCGACCTGTTTAAATTTTACGTAAAATTTGGATTTCGAATATCTCCCTTGCATAGTTCCGTCTAAGCTGTGCGCGCACACACGTTTTGCAACAAGCGCACAAAGGAAATCAATATGTGCACAAAAGGTTAGTAGCCTAAAATAATATAGTAATCAATAATTATACGCATAATTATAAATATAATTAATTATACGTGCAATTGAACTGATGTTTATAAGTGTCCAAGTGAAATTTTCCTGGCAAGACATGGAATTTAACATGGTTTAGGACAATCAACTGCATACCCCAAGCGTCGCTCAGCTAGTTTCCAGAATATTTTCTGACAGATTCCCCCTCTGGAGCATTTGATACAATTGCCTTGCTGAGTGCATTGAAGCCTGGACTGTTGGGTTCGTCCTTGGACATTTCATGAGGTAGCAAATGACCTGCACATACTCAAACTCAATCATATTTATTTGAAAGTAAAACTTGAACATATCCCAGCAAATGAAGTGCGGATGGAGAAGTGTAAGTGGGAGGTGGGGTACCCAGGGCATTATTTGATAACTCTCATCGCGAAATGCCAGATATGAAGTCCACCACACCAAGACTAAGAGGTCTTCAAAAAGAGATATAAAATTTAACCCTTTTACCATTTTATCGCTTATTAGTCATTTCAATTCTCTTATTGCTATTTTAGTATCCCCTTCATTTTAAACATGTCATGTTTTAGTGTTTCTAATTTTTAGAATTTTAAAACCAATAAGCCATTTTAACAACTTCATTTTCGTTTTATCGCTTGTAGGTCATTTTAACTCTCTTGTTGCTCTTTTAGCCTTCATTTGAAACATGTCATGTTTTAATGTTTCCAACTTTTACAATTTTAACACCAATAGGCCATTTTAACATATTTTCTTCGTTTTATCGCTTGTAGGTCATTTTAACTCTCTTATTGCTATTTTAGCCTTCATTTTAAAACGTGTCAAGTTTTGGGGTTTCCAACTTTTACCATTTTAACAACAATAAGCCATTTTAACAACTTGTTTTCGTATTATCGCTTGTAGGTCATTTTAACTCTCTTATTGCTATGTTCGCCTTCATTTTAAAACATGTAACATTTTAGTGTTCCTAACTTTTATAATTCTAACACCAGCTATAGTGGGGCAGCTTAGCTGAACATTTCAAGTCAATTGTGCATTTTGTGATAAAAGCATATAATTTGGAACACTTATAGCCATAGGCGATGATGGTGATGATGATATTGATGATAGTGATGATGGTGGTGATTATATTGATGATAGTGATGATAGTCCTGTCCAGTTATATCTCCTGCAAATGTATGAAGGGTTTTGTCAGGTAGTGCACTCTGTTAATGTGGAGGGAGTGCTGAATAGACTTTCCCACGATAGACCCTATGTTTTGGTTGTTATTGTTATAACTTATTTTGAGATTGGAATTGTGTTATCGCCATCATCTTGAAAAATGGCAGCCATCTTGAATTTTCAATGACTTGCATGTATTATCCAAATGGCAATTCTCCAAAACCATGTATGGTAAATAAATTCAACTAATTATGTTTTTAATATCATATTATATCCAGCGCTGATAAGAAAATCGATCTGAAAACTGTTTACGCTCGCATCTATTTTGAAAAATGGATGCCATGGGCGACGTATTGAAAATTAATGATGGCTTAATATCCAAATCTTTTTGGACTGTCTATGGCTATAAGTGTACCAAAGTATATGCTTTTATCGCAAAATGCACAACTGTTTGGCTGTTTAACTACTTTTGTTTCGTTTTATCGCTTGTAAGTCATGTGTAAGTCTTATTGCTCTTCTAACTTTCATTTTAAACGTGTCATGTTTTAGTGTTTCTAACTTTTACAATTGTAACATCAATAACCCATTTTAACATGTTTTTACTGATCTTAATTGCGTGCCATTAATAATTCCCTTTTTCGTAACCCTTTGGTGAGAAGTAGCCGAAGGCCTTGATTGGGATGACCATGAGTAAAGAAAACAAATAACCCAGTTAAAACGTTCTGATTTAGGACGACATGGTCAGTAACAGCCGAGTTTAAAAACACTATTCAGAATAAAAAAGAGAGTAACCATTAGCCATTTTCCCATTAAATGGCTTTACTCAAAATGGCCATGAAAGATTATCTTGTTGGAAGCATTGAAGGCCGAACTGCAGCTTCAATAACATTTGCATGGATTTGTATTGCTTTATTATCTTCTTTTATTGCAATTCCCAAACAAATTACTATTGCTTTCGTGCGAGATTTATTACCATGTAAGCAACAAAAACATACGCTATATCCCTTCAATAGCAAATAAAGCCCATCCAGTGCTGAAAACTTTTTTCTCAGGTTTTTATGATGGAGCCCGTGGTACAGTAATGTAAAAAAGTATTTCTATACTAGCATAGTACCCGTTTACCCATGTATAAATTATACAAGTATATATTTCAGTATAAATGTATTTATTGCAAACAAAAAACGTATGCCACGAACGAAGTTTATTTTTCTGTAGATTTTCTAAAACTCTTCATATTTTCTGGTTGTTTTTCAATAATCTTAAAACAATAATGCAACAGAATTGGGTAAACAAAATCATCAGTAGTAGTAGTAGTCGTAGTAATGGTAGTAATAAGTGTGATAATACCAGTAGCACTTGCCTAAATACTTTCTGCAAACACAGACACAGAAGGAGACCATGTTGTGCCTGTGATTTCGCAGCACTCCATTTCCATTATTTCTGTTTGCTTTAGCGTGACAGAAAAGCAGCAAACGCACAAATAAGAGAAACATAAGATGAATGTGCTTGCACACACATGTACATATATTATTATTAGGCCTAATTATTTAGGAAAAATTAGATTCTTTTTTTATGTCCATTCATAAAAAAAGCAAGTTTGTATTAATTAAAGTAGCACCCTTACGCCGGCAACGGCATCAGCCGTCCCTGCCCAGGCTTACCACACATGTTGGTTCTCCGAGGTTTACGATATGTGAGATAGACGTAGAGGCGACACGCACCCGAAAAGACGTCAGTCACTTTACCATACACTATTTTACCAATAGCTGGGTGGAGAGGAGACGGATTTCCCAAGGACATTAGTTCCAGTCTCAGTCGGAGCTTGAACTCGGCTCGCCCAATCCATGTTCCGCGCTGCGAACAGTTTGGCTACCAACACTTCCCAAATTAGTGATAATGGTGGAAAAGCTCCGATAAATATGACGTCCTGGTCGCATTGAGTGTCTGTATTTTTAGACTCATTAAATATGCAAGCAATTGTCTGGAAAATGGTAAATCTTCAAGTCCACTAAAACTTCCCACCGTTGATATAATTTATTTAAACGTATGAAAAATACTATGAAATGAAATGTTAATTTGTGAGCGAGAGTTCGAATGTCTTGTTCTCTGAAGACAACCAAACCTTAATGAAGAGAATCAAGTTACCGCAAAAGACTTATAGACATATATGTGTTTATTGTTTATATGTTTTGTACAATACATGCAAGTCACTGAAAATTCAAGAGGGCCGCCATTTTTCAAGATGGTGGTCATGGCACAATTAAGATTTAAACATAATAACCATGGGGATAAACTGAAAGAAAGCGGAAGATAAAGGAAGTGACGTGAATGAGTAAAGAACGAGAGAATAAAAATACCTACAGCGCAGGTCAGGATTATTGGATCCCTTGAATTCTTTTGTATAACCTGTAAAATATCTTCAGAAATATATGGAAATCTTCCAAATGTTTATCATCAGTGTATTTTAATAGGATGTCCAAAGTAATTTAAGAAAATAAAACACTATGTTTCAACTTCAATAAATCGAAAATATGACCTGGAGAGTAATATTGGCACCCTTCCTTTATATTTGATTGCACGCCCCCTTTGGCAACAATGACTGCCTCCAAACATTTCTTTAGTCATCTATAAGCTTCTTGCACCTGTCAGCTGGTAGTTTCTCCCACTCTTTCTTTGTAATTTGTTCAAGCTCTTGAATGTTTTCAGGATCTCTAAGTTGAATGCACGCATTTAAATCATCATTCCAGATTTCAGCTTTCTTCAGAGATTTTCAATTGGATAGAGATTAGGACCCATTCTTGTGTGCTTTTGAATGTTCCTTTGTGGTTTTCGTCTTGTTCGAGAACTCATGATCTTCAGACCAAACCTAGTTTTCTTACACTGTAAGCACATTTAGCTCTGAAATCCCTTAGAAATCCTTTGATTTAATGATTCCTTTGATACTGTCAAAGCCTCCAGTACCAAATGCAGCAACGCTGTAGTAATACATGTAAGTTGAAAAATAATGATGTTTTATTAAATTATTTGGACATCCTATTGAAATATTCTGATGATACAAATTTTGTAGATTTCCATTTATTTCTGAAGATATTGTACAGGTTATACAGAAGATTCAAGAGTGCCAATAATGTTAACCGGTGTTATATATAGACAGATAGATAGACAGATAGATAGACGGATATATAGACGGACAGATGGATAGATAGATTGATAGACTGAGACCATGTTGGTTCTGTACTAGGCCATAATTATAATCTATCCCAGAAGGTTCGCACTCTGGAGTATTTTTGAGAGGATCGAACTCACTTAAAACGGTTTATAAGACCAGTATGTTAGTCAATATTAGCCCAATGGGGTTTCCCATTGATAAGCAGGTAGTTCAGAATAACAATCACCCAATTATAACAGTGTGAAACGTATAGCTAGTCGCCCTCTACAATCAATATGGGTAATCATCATCATCATCAGCAGCAACAGCAGCCTTTCAGTGTCTGTCGTTTAGGTCATATATTCGATTTCTTCTTTGAAATTACTCCATGTAAGTTAAAAAATAATGTTTCTTTGTGAAATTACTTTCGAAATCCTTTAACAATATTCTTATGATACAAATCTGGTAGATTTCCATTTATTTCTGAAGATATTGTACAGGTTAGTACACACTGTAAAACACTTTCAAACTCTTTGAAACCAAATTGCACCAAGAGTAAACTAGAAAGCGCACAGAGAGCGCATACCGCTGCCAACGCCATAACTAACTAAAAACTGAATGAAAATCAGTTTATATATAGCTACATTGCAGGGGAGGGGGCCGTCTTTCGATTTTCCATATTTCGGACTAATATCTCAATATATGAAAACAATATCTCTCAATTGAAAATAAATTCTTTTATACAACCCCAACATTTAACAAATCCTTCCTTGCACCCTTGCATACCCTTCCACGAAACGTCTTTCGTTGGTAGATGTAAAATAGGTTGACACCGAAACATCAACACCTCTCTCCGTCAGTTTTATGTGTTCAGCAAATGTTTTACGAAGGCATTTATTCATCCGTTAGCTTCAGTGACATGAATGGCTGGATTTATTTTTTTGAAAAGACAGAATAAAAAAAGCCGTTCACAATATCGCTCATTTGCATATGGTCCTGTAGTAATCTTATAGAGAACAAACTATTCGCTTGAACAAGGTGGTGTAAAATAAGCCGACCATTTTTATTCCTTTGGACCAATTTGCCTTTTTTGTTTCCTGTGGAAAAAGTTTTAATAGCTAAAGTCATGGAAACCGCTTTTATCGTATCCGACCGCTGATTGCATCTTAAGTTATTGTTGATTGAAGCATTACGAATAATTCTGTCGCTCTTTTAGCGTGTTAGAAAAGAATCAAAATGGTCGACTTATTTTGCGCGACTCTGTACTCATCATCATCCTCATTATCATCATCATCATCATCATCATCATCGGTTATAAGTCCACTGCTGGACGAAGGCCTTTCCCATCTCCTTCCATGACGACCTATCTTGTGCAAACCTCTGCCAAGTCTTACCGGCAAACTTTTCTATCTCGTCCCTCCATCTTGTCTGGTCTTTTCCTACTTCGTGTACTGTCGCATGGGCACCGATCGGTTAGTCTTTCCCCCCCATCTCTTCTTGCTAGGTGGCCAGCCCATCTCCATTTCTGCTGTTTAATTAGTTAGACAAAGCACCTATGACAAACAATAAGAACATCTATGCCATAAATCAATAGATTGGCTATTCTCTTTTCCCTTTTTACTTAAACAACCATATTGCGGATTTTATCCAACCACTTCTGTACACATAATCTGTATCTCATCCCTCCATCTCGTGTCTGATCTTTTCCTACTGCGTTTACTGTTCCATGGGCACCCATCGGTTAGTCTTTTGCTCCATATGTTGCCATCTCTTATTGCTATGTGTCCAGCCCATCTCCATTTTTGCTGCTTAATTAGTTGTATAATATCCTTCATTCTAGTCCTCCCTCTGATCCATGTTGCTCTTTTTCTATTTCTTAGAGTTATCCGTAGCATTGCTCTGTGCTATTCTGAGTTTGTTTTCAGCTCGTTTGGTTAATTTCCATGTCTCGCATCCATAAGTCATGCAGCCGTTGTATACTTTACGCTTTAGGCACATTCTTTGTGAACGAAGCGTGGCTCTCCCGACAACCGAAAGGATGAACTACTGATACAAACGTTGTATCCACTGGCCAATGCAATGCTCGGTGACAGTGCCGGATTAAAGAAACTGGAAAACCTGAGCTAGAACAGGGCTTCTCAAAGTAGGAGCCGTGTACAAATTATTGGGGGTCGCAGAAATATTTGAAAATCCTTTTTAAAGGATAATTATGTAATTAGTGTTATTTGTTATTATATCTATACATTTTAATTAGATAGAGATTAGGCCTTTTTCTTGTGTGCTTTTGGATGCTTCTTTGGGATTTGTGTCTTGTTTGAGAACTCATGATCTTCAGACCAAACCTAGTTTTCTTACACTGGCTAGCACATTTAACTCTTAAAAGTACTCATTCCAGTGCTTATTGCGAAATGGCTCAATGCTATTCACTGATTTAAAAAAAAATGGATTTCGTTTTTATTTATTTTTTTTCCTCATAATAAGTACCGTAAAATCTTATATACGCCCCTGATTTTTATTGTTACAAATAAAATCAAATCAGTGTTAATCTTTCTTTTTATTTAGGCCACCCTTGGATAACGAGGCCCTGGGTTGCATCCAGCTCAGAGAATATGTAAATCAAGCCTTTACAATGGGAAAGATTCATGAGCTTGGGTTCAATGAGGCATTCGTGTTCTGGATCAGAGTCTGGATCACGGCCGGGATCAAGGAATAAACAGAGGATCAACGATCGGATTCTCCGTTTCATTGCCTTGTTGCCAAGCAACCTTAATCGCTCGTTCGCTGCTAATGAGAAATCTACCTTGGAATTATAATCCGCGTTGAAATAACAAGACGAACAGGTCTGGTTAGTCACTCAATAGAAACCGTCTTTTGGCAGCAGGCCGTGTTGGGTGAGGGTGATCAATTAAGACAATTCGAAAAAAGCGGTGATGAATAAGTTACTCCTCTTGCATTTTGTTGGGCAGTGATCACTGAAAAAGTCTGAATTTTCAACAAAGCAAACAAGCCTGAATGCTGCTGGACACAAACCTGTGATCAATTTAGCATAAACTTACATTGCAAACTAAAAATCTATTTAAGGGGGTGGTTAAAAAAACATGTTTTTCTAGACATAATAAGGAGTAAATGTTGCCAGCCTTCTAGCTGATACATACATAGCCAGCCAGTTAGCCAGTTAGCCAGCTAGCCAGCCAGACCAATTTGAAAACTGAAGAAACTTATGTTGACAGTTTTGGTTGACGGTTTCTAATTAGCAACTGTCGCCAATTCCTGGCTGTTTTATGGTTCGTGAATCGTTATTATAAGACTTGATAATAAATAAGTCCATGCACTAATTCTGATTACGAACACGTTTTGTGTAGCCGAATAGAAATTAGAGACCATAGCAATAGAAATTGTAAGATGGAATTTTTAAAACATGATTAGATACATTATTTATGATGATATAATCTTGTATATAATTTCTGTTTGTCATTATTTTCTATGGTAAGATAACGTATAATCATATTTTGAAATGATCTTAGCAAAAAGAATGTTGCCATCATATCCAAAGACGAGCAGCCGCAACATAAGACAGGAGTAGGCAACCTACGACCCACGGTCCAGATCCGACCCGCGTGGGGATTTTGACCAGCCCACGAACCGTATTGCGATACTATGATCACATTTCATGCTTTAAAGATTCCTTGTTGTCTTTTTAATAAATTCAAAACATGCTTTTATTGAAATAAATTATTTGATTACTGATCTGTATTCTTGGTTAAGCACACTTTTCCAACATGCGTTATTCATTGATTTGAGGCAAAATATAACTAGATGTGTTTAAATGGATAATCCCCAAATGTCAAGCCGTTTTATGTCAATTATCTGGCCCACAGTCCACTCATTAATTCTCGATCCGGCCTGCAGAGGCAAAAGGATTGCCGAACCATGTCATAAGCGTAACTGGAAGAATATATTAGCAAATATAATTCTTTTGTAATTATATCTATGTAGAATATGTCATTTTTTGTTTTTTTAACGGACAAATCCGTCTGTTCCTGCTATCACTACGGAAAACGTGTTGTCACGGTCGACTGCCATCGACACACGCTGGAAGAGCCAGGCGGTCACGCGCGGCTTTGGAGCAGAAACTCACGCAGAAACTGTTTAACGCCAATCAGCGCGAATACTATTCAAACATTCGAGCAAAAATCTATTTTTGCGAATCCCATTGATTTATTTGTTTGGGGGTGGCTTTTCAAAAAACAAAAAACATAAACATAATAATGAGTAAATGTTTAAATTTTCAGCCCTCTAGTTCTACATACACAGCCAGCCAGCCAACCAGACCCACTGGTAAACTGAAGAAACCTATGTTGACAGTTTTGGGTCCTTTTGCCCTATTAAGAGATCAAAATTGTTTTTAGAGGTACTCTAATTCTACACTATTTCAGCTACTTAGAGGTCACACACAGATTAACGAAATCAGACTTTTTATACTTTATAAATATAATAAAATACATGAAAATCAGATAGCGGAGAGCGCGAACGCAGAACCAATACTATTATCTACTTAATATTCTAAAACTCATGTGTGGAAAACATTCTCCGGGGTACCATTAGTAACCACAGAAAATGTGGTGGACACAGCTCTAACTGTCCTTCAGTTATGCTAACAGAGAGTGACTGACAGATGTTTGGTGAATTATAGTATGACATTAGGAAAATTTCAGCGTGAAATCGACACGTGAGAAATCTTTAAAAATCTGGCAAAAATCCGCATATTTTTCGATACTTATTTATTAAACGGCGAAATTAAAAATAAATAGTTTTCCATTCCAAATGTCGGAGAAGAACAATCTTTTTCATGTGATTCCTACCCCACCTTTTATTAGTTTGATGATTTATCTATTTTATATAATGATGCTTTCGTTGATTTTTACACATTTTATCCCTGGAGATACTAATTATGTTTACATTTTTTAGAATAATATCTAGGAACTGCTGGAAAATTAAGTAAAATAATTTTCTTTTCGGAAATGTTTTAGTTTTATTCGTTTAATTATCATTCAGGCTTTTGAACTGTGAAAAAAGTAATTGTTCACTCAATATTATTTTTAAAAAATATTTTTCAACATTTTTATCGATGTTTTCCGATATCTTATAGATCTTTGAAATACATATTTGTTGTTCTTTCTCCATCTTGGTTCGACTGAAACTTATATAAAAATATTATAACAAGATGAATAATTAAATATAGTGAAATGATGAAAAAATATTTACCGCCTGTATTTTTAATATATTTTATTGTTTTTTGTTTATGTAAATTGAGTGCTATTTCAAATTATGCGATAACATGCCTATTCTTACACGGCGGAGATGTCGTACATTTTAATCTTGTTTATTTTTTCCACTCAAATATATGTGTACTGCATTGTCTACCTACATATTTTTTTTAATCAAATGTCGCTTACACGCTTGACATCTTTTTCATTGTTGATCATATTGTTCATACATATAATGTGATGATTCGTTTCCGAACTGCTAAAATATTCCTGCTTTAACTGTTAACTCAATGTTGCGATCACAAATATCTTTGTTGACCTCTAAGTGATTGAGTGCCATCTACAAACTGCATGTATCAGATGGAAATGTTTAGGTTACGTGATATTTAGTAAATTGTGGTTAAGGGACAAATATAACAATTCAAAAACATTTCAAAAATTACTTTGTCAACATCCAGACAAATTAGTGTACTTCCATAAAAATTAAAGAACAAATATTCACCATATTTCTTTTTTCATCTTTTGGTCTGTTTTATGTTTGTGGTTATTTCTTTCAATACAGACGCACAGCATCATCTGTTTCTTCTTTAGGAAATGACTTATCTCTGTGTGAGATTGCTGAACAAATTTAGCTTAGTACAGATTATGGGGAAAAAAAGATTTTCAAAGTGTATCGTAAAAGGTTCTTGAACTTTTTGTAATAAGTTGTGTTTGAGGCTAGTCACGCAATTTGCTCTGTCCAAGACCAGATCATATTCCTGCGTATGTATGTATGTATGTATGTATGTATGTATGAGAAATGCAATTAGAAATGTGAGGTCCTTTGAGGAAAAATATCGCCTCCTGCTGAAATAAGACTTTTTTGTATAAAAGGCAAATTTACTTCGGTTACTTTTCGTTACTATATTGAGATGTCTTGGTGTAGATACACATACGATATTCCAAAGGCTTTTATAGATTCTTTGATATGAATGAATCACTAGTTGTAAATACAAGTGTAAATCATATTAGAAAACGTCAACCAAAACTGTCAATATCAACGTAGTCTGCATCAACATAAGTTTCTTCAGTTTTTAAGTGGGTATGGCTATATATGTATGTGTCGCGAGTACATTTAAAAATGTACTCCTTTTTATTATGTCTAGAAAAAACCTGTTTTTAATTCTTTTTAAATTACCCCCAAAATATGTTTTTTTAGTAAGGGTTTAATTTACAATATGAGTTTATGCTAAATTGGTTCTTTAGGTTGTGTCCAGCAGTGTTCACACTTGGTTTTTGAAAATTCGGACTTTTATGTTAGCGATCACCGCCCAACAAAAGGCAGGAGAAGTAATTTATTCATTGATCACCCGTTATTTGTGTAATTGATTGCCCCTAATGGGGCATGCTGCCAAAGGACGTTGGTCATGTGACGGCTTCTATTGAGTGACTAACCAGACCTGGCACTTGATTTTTCTTTCTTTGTCCTCCGAAACATTCCTCGACTTTCTTGCTTACGAAACATCCACCGCTCTTTCTGGGGAGATGCCTGTGGCCAAGCGGTTCGCAGCACGGAAAGTGGAATTGGCGAGCCGAGTTCAAACTCCGGCTTGGACAATCCGCGTTCACTTCACATTTATACCTCTGGGAAAGGAATGAGTCCAAAGTTTGTTTGGCAGCATACCGTGTTGGACAGTGATCACTAAAAAAAGTCTGAATTTAAAAAAAACACAAGCCTGAATACTGCCGGGTACAAACTAGGGGACGAATCTAGCAAAAACTTACATTGTAAATTGACCCCCCTTATTTACGGGGTGAATTTGAAAAAGAAAACGTTTCTTCTGGACATAAGGAGTAAATGTTTAAATCTTCAGCCCTCTAGCTCCATTGGTGCAGCATGAACGCGTGATACATACATAGCCAAGTCAGACCAACTTAAAAACTAAAGAAACCTATGTTGACAGTTTAGGTGACAGTTTTGGTTGACGGTTTTTAATGGTGCTCGTTACACTCATATCTGGTATTTTACAGCTTTTTCCAAATCAATGGATCGGATCTTGAAGAATCGGGGGAGTTCTACCAATATTTCATATACCAAAGTGTCATAATCTGCACGACAATACTTATATCGCTCCCACATCGAGTTAGAAATTTAAAATGCAATTAATGAGAGCTTATCATATTGTGGTATTTTAAACAAAGGGGTGTCCAAAGCTGAGAAAAGGTTGCTGTTAATATATTGTTGACAAATTGACTAATTTGACCAATTTAAGAGAAAAATATGACAAAAATGATTTTTTTGAATCTAAGAATTTAGTCCATTGATAGAATTGTGGTTTGGAAATATTTTCAAAATAATAAAATTGCTCACAACATCTTAAATACCAACCAAATTTAAGTAGCATTTGAAGGTTCCAAACTTAATTTTCTCAATGATCATACATATTTATTTATTTATTTTTTAAAGTTGGAAAGATAAAACAATTATTGTTCCAAAAAGGTTTATAACTTTTAAACACCTGTGTTAGCTGCTCAAGGAATGGACTGAATTATTCTGGTTTATCTAAACATTTAAGAACATTTTCCTAAAAATGTTATTTTAGTGTGAAAAGAAATGTATACAATTTGTATATACTAAGCAA
>VCCN01004376.1:621997-638806 GCA_006491835.1 Architeuthis dux
TATATATATATACTAGCAGGGTTACCCGGCGTTACCAGGGGAAAATAACTATAAAAACACAGCGCCACCCATTTTTGACCCCTAAAAAGGGGAAGAAAACAATTCATCTCCTCAATTTAGATCCTTATTAGGGAAAGGTTCCCCCGATTTTGACCACTAAAACGAGAAAAAGATTCTGCCCACCCTCGCCTCCTCCCGATTTGACCCCTAAAAGGAAAGAAAATCCCTCCAACTGGTGTTAACCTCTAAAAGGGAAAAACAAAGCACCAACCCGTAAAAATTCCCATTCTCCCAGATTCTGACCCCTAAACGGAAAAAGGTCTCCAGTATTTTGACCCTAAAAGAGGTTGGAAATGAATACCCTCACTTTAGACCTGTAAAAGAGAAAGTTTTCCTCGCCTGTGACTGTTAGCGAGATTACCTATTTTCTCTACCGCACATATAAATATTAGCTGCTGATGATAAGGAAAGAGGGACATCCCATCCGCTTCCTTATACTCTCGCTGTGACTTATTTCTCTGGGAGCGTGATTGTCCTTCCCCTCATCCAGTAAATGCGCGTATATAAACCCACAGACAACAAAAAAAAACAGGAGTATATAGATGAAAGAGCTCAATATTCTTGTTATTCTTTCATTTATTTCTTTGCGTTTTGCGTACTAGTTTCGACTTCTTGTCATCATCAGCGCATCTTTTGGAAGTGAGAGAAGAAATTCATTCCGAGTAGGGCCTTAGGTTGGTGTGTTTGTCAGTGTACGTGAGTGTGTGGCTGGGTGTGTGTGTTGTCCGAGAGGTGTTGTTTATGGCTTTAGTTTTGGCTAAGCTTTGTCTGCCATTTATGAGTCTTATGGTGGGGATTTATCTAGTCATTTGATTTATAGACCTTTAGTGGTAAAGTCTGTGTTGTAAAGTGGTTGGTGCGTGTGTGTGAGAGCGTTTGAGAGTGTGTGTGTCTGAAGTGTCTGTCGTTATCGAGTGGATTTGTGTGTATGTGTGAGTGTATATGCGTACGGGTGTGTATGGAGTTAATGTGTAGATATGATATGGTATGGTAGGTCCTCATTCTCTGAATTTCTAAAACCATGGAATATCACACGTACATATAAAATAAAATAAAATAAGGATAAAAAATACATATAAGTATGAATAAAATGAATTAAATAGGGAGACATCGAATAAAATAGAACTAGATCAATGAGTACATACAAACGGGAAAAAAAGATAAGAATAAAACTATTAATCATAGTAATAATTTAAAAAAATATATAATAAAATACTACTCTAATCCATAAATAGATAGAAAAGTATAAACATCAAAACATGTATATAAACATACAAAAATACAAAAAATAAATTTTAAAATGAATAATAAAAAGTGAAAATAGTCATACTCTAAAAGTAGTGATCGTAAGAAGAATATATATATATACATACCATTGATAAAATCTAGCAACACAAACACACACACACTCTCTCCCCTCTCTATCTCTCTCTCTCTCTCTCTCTCTCTCTCTCTCTCTCTCTCTCTCTAGACAGTGAGATTTACCAGTATCACCCGCTCATCACTACCAAAAAACCTTCATTTAGTTAGAAATCTCGGTTGTGGCAGACATGACAACTAGCTTTCTTTGATTTTCCTTTTGAAAACGACATAAAAAGTCGAAACATGTTAAGGTATTAAATAAATTTCTCCACATTGTCTTTTACCTAGTATCATATATATACGTAGAGGTACAAATGAGAATAGAAGTACAGATTGGAAATAGAAGTCACAAAAATAGTTCGTGTAATTTGGTGAGACATAAATATTTGGTAGATATATAGTCCATTCTCTGATAAAATCATCTCATAGAAATTGTTTCCATGTGATAACTAGTGCTTTAACGCTGAATAGATTTGTTTATATCCGTGTCAGTATATCTTTCCGCAAAAACAAATAAAAATGTAGAAATTCTTAATATAAAAAACACGAATCTCAGTTTGACTGCAGGGTAAGAAAATCCCAACCCAGGGAGTGGATCAACTTTAAGAAAATTGGATGGCAACTTTGACACTACTGCAACCAAGGTGATGTCAAACGTATCGCCCTCCGCTTTCCTTTGGACTACATCAGCGCAATCGAGGGGTGGATCCTGTCGACTGGGCATCCCAAGATCTCCATACGCTTCACCCGGGCTTGAGCGCTGCTCGGGTCACTTTAGTGTTGTTCCATTTTCTATGGAGACAAAAGGAGGTCTTCTTTTAAGTAAAATTAAAGGTAAAAGTTATTACCTCAAAATATGATTTCAGTAACCTTTCCTTATTTTTATTTGCAATTTACACCAGTGGTCGCCAACCTTTTTATGACTAACGCCCACTTTTGCAACTTTTGTGAGGGTAAAATTTCCGTACCGCCCACTAATATAATGGTATGAGCCATCGTCATGGTGACAAAAGAAACGGAAAAGAGTGAAAGAGAGGGGAGAAAGGGAGAAAATGGGGAACATAATAAGGGATTCAGTAGTCATGTTAATTAAAAACGTTACAGAGACGCTACTGTCTAGTTCTATCAAACTGAAGAAAGAAAAAAGAGTTCAGAGAGAGAGAGAGAGAAAGAAAGAAAGAAAGAAAGAAAGAAAGAAAGACAGGAAGCTGATTGTTATGGTGAAACACTGTTTCATTCAATTGCCTCACGATTACGGGTATCCCGCTATATACATTTACTAGTCGTATAATTATTGTAGAATGTTGCTGTTTTAGTAGAGGTTTTCATTTATTTGTTTCATTTCTGAATCATTCCGTATATGCAGCTGTGTCGTCGTCAGATTTAAAAGAAGTACGCGTCCCATCTGGTACCCTAAAGATCATCGGGTGACAACGGAAATAATATCAGCTGAACGTGTTGGATATTTTCCATGTGTAAATAATATCTAGATTTCTTCAACAATAAATAAATCTTCGGTTATATGCGATATTGACATTCGTATAATTCTCGGTTTTCATAAAACGGAAGCATTTGTTCTGCTATGTTATCTAAGAGGAACCTTTTCGATTTATCTCTTTCAGTCGAATTGATAATGAACTGTGTATCAGATCAGCCAGTGTTTAAATGTCAGTTAGCCCGAGGTTTCAATTTCTTTGTCCACACACACACACACACACATGCGCGCACACACACATGAATATACAGGGTGGGTGAGAATTAACTCCCTATTAGAAATGAATGGCCTACACGAAGCCCTGACCGTACGCCCTGTAACCTTTTCTGTTGGACCGGGCGAAGGAGGGGGTATACCGCACCAAACCACAAACTCTGGATCAACTGGAGGAGCGCATTCGACATTTTATGCCCAACATACCACCGAACTTCCAGCAAGGGTCTATCGAGGCCATACCGAAACGCTTACAGAAATTAGTTCCTACGTTGGATTTTTACACGGCAAGCAGATTTTAACATTGTATGGTTCAAAGTACCAAAGTAAAGCTAGTTTGACTACAATCGACCAATGAATAATAAAGTTATTATCAATTTCCAATAGGGAGTTTCTTTTCACCCACCCTGTATATGTGTGTGTGTAAGTATAAAAACATATACGGGGTCCGGAAAGTAATGTTGTCCTCCATCTGAAATTTCCGCCGATTTAACGACAAAAAGACAGAAATCGCAGGGAGACAAATCTAGACTGTTGGGGGATCGCTGACAGACCTTATTTTGCCAAAGATTTTCGCACGAGACATGAAGAATGACTCGCTCAGTCATTGTGCTTAAGTATATGTGCTTAAAATTTCAACCAAAAATCAAAATTAACTTCTTTGCTACCCGGAAGACAAATATTAGTTCGCAGCAAAAAGATGGTCCCATTTATACGAATGTCAGATGATCAAGTTATACAAATGTTGAAAAGTAATTTTGCTACGTAATCTTCAGTGGCAACCCTAATTAGTTCTAAATTAAAGCTTGAAGTTTCAATTTAATTAAGTAACACCAGAAACCAACAATCCTGGTCACGGCACCAGAAAACGTATGTAGCACAATCAATTGTGTGCACATCATGCACGGGTGTGTTGCAGCGGTCTGTAGCCGATCCATCCCAGGAAAGACGATCGCGCATCGGAGATGGCGACCAATTATTGAGTAGTCTCCCTTATCTATTTTTATTTATTTATTTATTTATTGTGGATAATGCGTGAAGAATCTGGGTTGATTCTGGTTAAATATAAACAGGAAAATGCAGTACAACATAATGTTTTTTGATATTTTTTAAGTACAATGCAATTGGAAAATTATCTAAATACTGCCGTATTATTTGACGGCATGGGTAAACTAGTTTTATATTCGTTGTACGTTTAAGCCTTAAACAACATGAAAAGTGTACATATTACGATGTTGTAGAGGCATACTTTTATATGTTCTCATAGATTGTTCATGCCAGGGGATGGTTCTCGGACTTTTTGCCGACGGCCGTTTCGCCGAAAATAAGGGTAGGGGTTCTACTTTCTAAATGTTAAACTTACTTAAACATATGTAGATTTCATGTTTTTTTTCAGTTTGGTCGTCTTTGTATCCCAACGGACGAATGGTTGTCTTTATCCATTGACCATTTAACCCATAAGAACCCAGACCCATTTCTACTTGAAGGAACATTATATGGGATTCTGGGCAGGCAAACTGACACACAGCCACGTGACAGCACCAGGATGTTCATTAGATGTCACTAAGTACACCCGATGAGTTAAAATCAAGGATAAAATATAATATTATATAAGAGACTATCCAATCAAATAAATTGTACGTGACAGCGGTATCACAGTGGGTTCTTATGGGTTAAAGATTTTTAAAAACGCAAACAAAAAAAACAAACACATCGAAATTTCGCAAAAGTAATTTTATTTTACACCGTAGACGACATTGGAAGAATAGCATGATCATTTAATACAAATATTATAAAATGAAATGTTATGAATGATTAGAAATATCCGGCAGGAAATCGATCGAGATTTTATTTTAAAGATGTAATTAAAAACTTTATTTTTCTTGGCGTTGCTAAAAAGAAAAAAGCATAAAAATGCATAGTTTATTTCAATGTTTATTTTATTATTGGTAGGTCATGTTAAACGTCATAATTGATTGATGACAGATATTTGAGAAGTTAGCAAATTTGATATAAAGATTTTATATACAAGTTTTTTTTCCCCTTAAAGTCTCGATTTCTTTTAAAATCGTGTATCATTCATATAAGCGCAGATTAATTAAACTTAATCATGGGTTAATTTGTTAAGAAAAATGAAGTTTTAATTTTATTTAAATTTGTAACAGTATTTGATTTGAAAAAAATGGAAAACAGTACTTTTTATCGATAGAACTTTTTGCCAAAGAGTGTAAGGTGTTTTAATTTTCAGATTTTTTTTCTAGTTTTAAAAGGTTTAATTCAAACGGACCTCGGTGGCATTTTTTTTTTAATTTAAAAAGTATTACAATAATTTAAATATGTTCCTTGAAGTTTTAATTTCGGTTTCATATGCAAGAAAATTGCATCATGTTAGTCGCAATAAAAAAGAAAAAATGTTGCGTACTTGAAGCAGGTTTTAGCATTTTAAATTTGTCAGTAATCAATAAATTACCCCTCAACAGATAAAATTAAACTGTTAGAAATGTTAATTAGAAATCTTCCAAAAATAAAGTAGGCCGCAGAAATTTGATTCGAAGAAAATTAATTATTTTAGCGGTTAATTGCCTGGATTTTAAAAAAAGCTTAAAATATAGAGAAAATTACGTTTTTTCACTGAAATGTAAAATAAAATTATCTTTAAGAAATATCATTGTTTTTTTACCTTTAAAAACGAAACGAAATGTCCTTCGGCAATTTGTTTGGGACAATAAACATACAGATTCATAAGTAACAGAACCCAAAATAAAAATCTCCTTCCGACAAAAAGGTTTTTTCGACGAAATGTTTGTCGGTGAAAAGCCCAGTCGGCGAAACATCTTTTCAGCAAAAAGGTTTTCGGCGAAACGTCTGTCGGCTAACTCTCTATCGGTGAAATGTCATTCGGCGAAACATCTGGACACGCAAGGGATATCTCGTATTAGACCGATTGGATAAAGACATTGGTGAAGCGTGTCTAGTAACCTACTTGGCAGTCGTGTGTTCAATCCCTGTGCCAGTTATGCAGAACAATCAAACAAGTGCTATTCTTTTCTTAAAAGGATTTTCAATTCTTGTGTTTGAGCAATTGTGGATATTTTTTGGGATCCTGAATACTTTCAGGACAGACTGACGCATAATCACGCAAAACATTAATCAGATAAATGGCAATGAATAACTGAATACACAGGAGTTTATTCTTATTTTGAAGAATTCATTAGGGAAGTGACACAAAAAATGAATATGGAGAGTGGTCGGCTGAAAGTGTGAAGTATTTTCAATCGATGCCAGATGTCAGTGTTCGAGCCTTGGTATAAAACCAGGATTCTAAAAAGGTAAACAGAAGGCAAACAGAGGGCAATGAACTGCCTTGTGACTGAAATAGTGAGGTATTTTCTATTGATGCCAAATGTTCGAGCGTAGCTACAGAGCGAAGATGCTATGGAGGTAAAAAGAAGACAAACTGAATGTATTGACCTGCCTTGTGGCTGAAAGAGTGAAGTATTTCCCACCGGCGCCAGAGATTGGTGTTCGAGCGTAGCTATAAAACCAGATTTCTAACAAGGTGAAAAGAAAACATACTGAGGTATTTCCTATCTATGCCAGCGGTCAGTGTTCGAGCCTAGATATAAAGTCAAGATGCTAACAAGATAAAAAGAAGACAAACGGAGGGCAATGAACTGCCTTGTGGCTGAAAGAGGGGGGATTCCCTATCAATGCCAAAGGTTCGAGCCTAGGTATAAAACCAGGATTCTAACAAGGTAAAAAGACAAATTGAATTTATTGACCTGCCTTGTGGCTGAAATAGTTACACATTTTCCATTGAGCCCAGGTAAAAAAGAAAACAGGATTTGAAATGCTGATTTTATAAGTAGGCCCTCTAAATGTGGAAGTTGGTAAGTAACACAATCTTCCTTGTCCCTCCCCACTCTAATTTAGCATTGTGTCGTTGTGACAAAATTAAACTCTCTTTCTTAGGAAAAATGCTTCAAGTAACGGTATAGTATATAGAGTACTATTCTTTTCTTAAAAGGGTTTTCAATTCTTGGGTTTAAGCAATTGTGGATATTCTTTTGGATTGGGAAAAAGAAAGAAAAGAAAAAGTGAAAGACAAAGATTTGCTGGGATGACACATCTCCATAAATAGGCATAGAATAGTGGGACTTTTACCCAGGTGAGTATCCTAAATTTTGACCTACCACTCGGTTTGCAAAGTAATCTGATATTTTGTTTCCACCGGGGTTGCGATTGGCTAAGAGTTTGGGTGTGTCTTTGGATAACCAAATCTCAATATACTTCCATACATTTTTAGTTCAGTTCCCGAAACGAGACACAGTGGACTCCATCTGGTATTGGCCAGTGGCGTAGGAAGAGGGGGGCGACGGGGGCAACCGTCCCCGGGCGCAAGTGTGAAGGGGCGCAAATCCCGGAATAAAGTCACAGGAAGATAAGTTACGGAACAAAAGTCACAATGTAGCGTTCGTTACCCTGAGCTACCTAAATACAAACGTAATTTGATTTTCTGGGTAGGAGAATTGTTTAATAAAATAAGTAATATTTTAATTCAATTTATACTAATTAAATGTTATAGTGTAACTTTATTTTAGTTATTGTGATTAAGTGGGTAATGAGTCACAAAATAAATAATCAAAATATTGGGCGGGGGGCAAATTATGTTTGCCCCCGTGCGCTGAGAACCTTTGCTACGCCACTGGTATTGGCCCAGATGTAAAATAGGACTTGATATGTTTCCCACTTTAAGAAAAAAAACCTGTCACATTTCTTTCGCCGCTATCAAATCTTTACCAACCAACCGATGACTGTAGCGTTAAAGGAATAAACACAAAATTACCTGAAGCCATTTCCTTGCTTCTGGTTGATAATTTACCCTCCTCTGTCAAGGCTTTCTACAGTGACTGGGGGAGAGAGAGATTAGAAAGAATACGGCTGCTAGAAGTCAATACCACGAGGGACAATAGTACCAACTAATTCACGGACCATAGCCTGGACCATAATTGTCACTTATAGTCCAGTCAAAAGATGTTATACCGTTAGAAGCGCAATTTATGTAGATTAACATACTAAAATATAAAAGCAAAAATATGCACGATCTGACCGAAACTGCGGCCGCCATCTTTATTTCAAAATGGCCAATAAAAAAACAAAATTTGCAATATAAATTAATTGAAATTTCAACCAGAATTGTTCAAAATGAGCAAAAAAAGTTTGTTAATGCTTTTTCTTTCAAAAGTAAGATACACACGGACCAAAACTGCGTCCGACATCTTAATTTTAAAATGGCCGCCATAAAAAACCAAAAACCGCAATATAGTAGAGTAGAATAATTGAAATTTCAACCAGAGTTGTTCTAAATGCGGAAAAAGTGAGAACAAAACTGCGACCGCCATCTTGATTTCGAAATGGCCGCCTTAAAAATAACAAAATTTCCAATATTGATTAATTGAAATTTCAACCAGAATGGATCAAAATGTTTTTAAAAATTATGAAAATTGGATACTGGTTGATTTTTTGATGCTCTTTCATATAAAAATAGGATACACACGATCTGAACAAACTTGCAGCCGCTATCTTAATTTAAAAATTGCCAATATAAAAAATAAAATCGCAATATAGTACAATAAATCAGTTGAAATTTCAACCAGAATTGTTCAAAATGTGAAAAAAATGAAAACTTGCATACGGATAGATCTTTTGTTGCTTTTTCATATAAATACAGGATACACAAGATTTGATCAAAACTGCTGCCTCCATCTTTATTTCAAAATGGCCGCCATACAAAGATTGCAGTATAAATTAATTGAAATGTCAACCAAAATTATTCTAAATATGAAAAAGGTGTGAAAACCTGCATACTGATACAGTTTTAAATGCTCTTTTGTATCTTATTTATATGTGAAAGAGCATAACAAATCTACCAGTAAGCAAGTTTTCACACTTTTTTCACATTTTTAACAATTCTGCTTAAAATCTCACCGAACCTATTATACTAGCTTTTAAATGTTTTCAATAAAAAGTGGTCTCTGCATATCGACGCATATTTGTTTTCCCCAATGTGGATTGCGGTCGGCTTTTATTATGTTAATCCACATACAATTGCGCTTCTAACGAATGTTGACTGGACTATTAATAAATATCAAGAATGTATCTGAGGAATGATATTTTCAATAAACATTTCGATCAGTTTGGAATGTAATATCGATAAGGTAGCATTAGAACTGAGCAAACTGTGTATAAACAGAAGACAGCGATATTCAGGAGACTGTTGAGATCTCAGAATAGCGAGAATGACATGAACAGACTAACGAAGATGTTTATAGAATTTTTAAAGGTTATGTGATGTATATACGGTGCGGTAATACTTTCTGAAAAAGTGAACTAGCAGATCTGATGAGTCACTCAATAGAAACCGGTACGTGACCAACGTTTTTTGGCAGCATCCAGTGTTGGGGCTGATCAATTAAAATATTGGAGTAAGAGGTGATCAGTGAATAAGTTACTTCACTCGCTTTTTGTTGGATCACTGAAAAAGTCTGAATTTTCAAAAACAAGCGTGAACGCTGCCGGACACAAACTAAGGGACCAATTTAGCATGAACTTCCATTGTAAGTTGACCCCCCCACACACTTCCAGAAAAGCAACGATTTTCAAAAAACAAAAAGACATAGTAAGAAGTAAACGTTTATATTTTCAGCACTGTAGCTCCATTTGGTGCGGCTTTACGCGTGACACATACATAGATACAGTATCGCCCATAAATATGTACGCCCCTGTCACTATGTTATAGAAAGTTAATTCTCTTCTAAACCAAAGATAGCAGGATTTTATTATTTCTAGTGGAACATTACACAATCAAAACATATATTATCAAGTATTATTTATGACCAAACTCTACAGCATTGAAACTTTGTTGCCAAAAATATGAATATGTTGCCGTCCAAAGATGAGTACAACACCACGAAAAAATATCTTTGGTAACAGAGTTTCAATGCTGTAGAGTTTGGTCATAGATAATACCTGATAATATCTGTTTTGATTGCGTAATTTTCCATTAGAAATAATAACATCCTGCTATGTTTGGTTTAGAAGACAATTAACTTTCTATTAAAAAGTGGTCGGGTGTACTTATTTATGGGCGATACTGTAGATAGATAGCCAGCAAGCCAGAATCACTTAAAAACTGAAGAAACCTATGTTGACTATGTTGACAGTGTTGGTTGACGGCTTCTAAAAATGGAAAGGATAAGCCCGTATTAAAAAATGAAATCTTCTCCGTGATCTATGAGGTTTTCTGGAATAGATTATTGAAAGATCGTTAGTTAAAGCCGGAAATATAAATGGGCAAAATAGAAACTTTAAATATGTTGCAAAACAGAACAATTTAAATCTAAAAGATATCAATAAAATAAAAGTATAATGTCTCGATTAAAAACGAATTCTGATAATAGTGGTAAAAGTTGAAGAAAATGCAACTATAAAAAAGACTAACTAATTGTGAATGGGCCAACATAAAAATACAGATTGTTGGCGTGTGTCGCAATATGCGTTCTAAAAGTATAAACAAAGCCATGATTGGGTAGGAACAGCAATACACTGGGAACTGTACAAAAAGTAGATTATTACAAAGCAAAGCCGGATTTAACGTTGATGGGGCTCAGTGCAAAATGTTTCATCGGGGCTCTTCAAAAATGAAATATCCATGAAATCATGTTGTTCATTTTAATGTAAAGTCCTTTATGGATCAATAATATATCTATATGTAACATAATAAACCATGAAACAAATAAAAACACAGAAAAACATTGAACATAAGAAATACTTTAAAGATTTTTGGATGCCCCTAAAATCTTGAATAGAAAAATGCAGAGCAACATAATATTTTTAATATCTTTTGGGTACAATGCAATTGCAAACGTTTTTTTATTAATGCCATGGTTTCTTGACGGCATAGGTGAATTAGTTATAGAACATAACCCAAGATTATGAAAGAATATTACCAGCCTGCGATATTTAACTCGATCACGCGACTCTGTCGAATCAAATGTCTCTCGGGCATGTAAGTTTCTCAGCTTTCTTGACAGCTCTCACTCCCTGGTTTTGGAATATTGCCCTTCTCCTAGACTGGTTGTCTTCCCAAGGCTAGAGAGACCAATCTGCCCTGCTATTTTACCCATAGCCGAGGAAATCTTTTCCACCGAAGAGTTTTCCACACTCTTCGTGTACATGGAATCAAACCCAAGACCTTCTGCGTGTGAGGCAGACATGGTAACCATTGCACCATTTATACCAGTATTTACATTATATATACAGCTTAGTTGGGCACCCAGTGAGGATCGAAGTCCTTATAGTAGTAATGGTCAGCATCACCAGCTTGTTAACCATTACTACATTTATTGTGAAACTAGGGATTTCATGAAATTACTGAAATGTTACTTAAGTTATTTCACAATATTCCTAGGGATTTCATGAAATTACTGAAATGTTACTTAAGGTATTTCACAAAATATTTCTTTCTGTAACATATATAACACCTGGAATACCTTATAGTCTTATAAAATCGGCAGAAGACGAGGTCTGACTAAAAGAAATGGTGGCACATTTATTTTTGCCGTTGAGAAAATGTCAAAATTGTTTATTGAGATGAAGATGTATTATTGTTCACCTTTGACCTAACAACGGATATTTCTTTGTCTCCTTAGACTGAGTAAGACACATTTTTCCCCCGATGCAAGACATTAATATCCGCTTGATATGATTTATTGGCCAAACGACTGGGGGGGGCCTATGTTTATGTTACTGCCATATTTCCTGTCTTTGACGACAATTGCGCTACGAATTATTGCTCTATCAATAAGATGTGCGATTTCTCTGAGAACTACAGAATGGCATATACACCGGACGTATTGTTTGTAAATAATATCAAATGTCGATGCTCGAACTTATATTTTCACTTAATAAATGTTGTAGACAGAAGTGATGGAAATGGGGGGGGGTATGCGTATACCTACTTCTCAATTTCCTGGGAGACGGCCCCGAATTTGCCGTGGGTTTACTTCGCTCATCGATGACGGACCCCGCTGTGATCCCCGAGCATAAATCTTAGAGTTACGGTATTTTCGTCTACATCACTTTAGAAAATATCAGTTTTATCTACATCACTTTGATCTAAAATCACTTTCGTCTACATCACTTTAGCAAATATCAGTTTTGTCTACATCATTTTGGTCTAAAATCACTTTCGTCTCCCCAATATTTCGAAAAGTTCTCAATGAATTCCAATGACATTTTGTCGAATGATGGGCCATTGGCTAAGGAAGAATTGATGAATCGGGGTGGATCCAAGGATTGAGAGGGGAACAAATCCAGAATCCGCCCCCAAATTTAATTTTAAAAATATCTCTCAATCAAAATCCCAGAATCCACCCCAAGATGTTGACCGATAGCTGATTGGCAGTGGCGATTCTACGGGAGGACCAGAGGGGCCCATGTCCCCCCAGAAGTGTGACTGTCTCCTAGACCCCCCCCCCCACACAGACTTTCATACGCTTTAATGTAGGGGTGTAGCTGATATATGATTGTTTTGTTGTTGAAATAAAAAAAAACGATTTCGGTTATTTTTTGGTAAAATCGAAGAAATATACCATGTTAACTCCCTTTGTTTTTGTTTTGAGAATAACCTCCCTTTTCGTCTGACGGCTTGGGGTTGCGAAAGTGAATTAGCGCCCAACTATGTGAAAATTGTTTGACTTAGTAGTATTTTATTCAATTTAGTAAAGTATTATACTGCTGATTGGGAATACATTTTTGCCTTTTCTGTCAATTTTTCTGTCTTCCTGCATTCGCCAGGGATTGACAGAAAGGGCCAAAATGTATTTCCAATCAGCTATCGGTCAACATCTCTTTAAAAAAAACCTGATTGTGCCAAGGCGTATACAGCGACGACTGTTTTAAAACTATAAGTTTTGCCAGCTCGCAGTCTCAACTAAGTTTCACCTAAGTATTTTGGAATCTCTTCACATAAGAACCAAGAAACCAATATTATGCAAACAGAGGGAGTTTCTGTTTTTTTCTAAGATGAAGTCATTCCCAAACTTGCTGTCGTTCTATACAATAAATAACAATATTCAACAGGTGTCTTCTTCGTGTTATTTTACCGCATTCAACGACATGCTATTCATTTTAAATAATATTGATTCACACTCGGTACATTAAATTAACATAGCGACGAAAAGCTTTGAAAAGTGTCAGCGAAAAAGCATCCAGGACAATAAAACAAAATAATAACAAGTTCTCTCTTCAACTCTTTTTACTATGCATCCGCTATTCACAGCAATATTAAAATTCTGGACCACCAAAAGACTTTACAACCTTCTTTGTGTTTCATCGAGTGTTTGCTGTATCCTGTCTTTAGAATTCGTTTCATACTCTTTTCTATGCTTCCTCGTGTCTTCAGCTAGAACACTACCGTCCAACAGAATCAGTATACGGTATACGGGTCACTGTTTGATGTTGGAGGCAACGAACTTAAGTCTAATCACATGACTGATTGAACTAAAGGGTCTACCCGTGTAGGCTTCTTTTCAACATACAGACGTCATTAGGACATTAAAGAAATCATGTTTATAACAAGTCTGGCTGCTGCAGGGGCAAACTCCACTCCTATTTCTACTTCCTTGCGTATTTGTAACAGGTTTTCGTAGATATGAAAGACTTGTCAGTTTGACTCAGTCGGTAAGAAAGCCACCTATCGATCACTTGATGGTGATTTCAAATCATGACAGGGAAATGTTAAAGAATAAAAGAAATCTAGTTTATAACAAGCCTGGCTGCTCCAGGGGCAAACTCTACTTTGCTTATTTGTAACAAAGTTTCGTATATTTGAAAGACTTGTCAGTTTGGCTCAGTCGGTAAGATAGCCACCTATCGATCACTTGGTCGTGGTTTCAAATTATTGCAGGAAAATGTTAGTTTCATATATCGGTTTGGTTTAACGTGACGAAACAGACAAAGAGTGAAGGGTTTACTCCCCTAGATTAGGTGAGGATTGTTCTTGTTGTTACGGTGGAACAGCAAAGTCAACCCCAGCCCCCGACTTGAACTGGAGTTTAACAATTATGTTCTTTTGCCATGGTGAACTGTAGGGACGGTTTGATGATATCTATATGATCTAATACAGTGTTCTCCAAAGTACGGGTTTACTGGGTTGCAATGTCATGCTGACTTGGTTGCAGATTTACAATAAATGTTATGATTTGCGTATCCGGCCACCTGTGGCGGAAATGTAAGTGACCTCGATCACCTTAGGAGATGGGTATATTGCATCAATGTTGTAAACAGGAAATGGTGACTGGTCATTGACACCGTGAGACACCACGTAGGCCTTAGAGAAACTATAAAAAGCAGACCCAAAGAAGCCCTCCCTGGGGAAGCGGACAGAAATCTCGACACACAAAGCAGACAGACAGACATCAGCGGAGCCGAAAGGCACGACACCACTGTCCCTGCTCGGGACAGCCTGGCGGTACTCCTTATCTTCTCTCTCCCACTCTACACTCTCCGGCCGACAAAGATGTATGTTGTGTAAGAAAAATATGTCCAGATATTTTTACAACCAAGTCTTCGAGTTTCCTTCCTTTATAGTGAAGTCCGGATCCGCTATACAACATAAATACATGAATAAAGATTAAGTGAGAAAATTATTTGTGACAATCAAATAATTAAGTTTTGAAATAGGAATATATATAATAATCTTATTACCTTTGTCATCAATACTCTATTTGTTAAACTATGAAATCATAACAGTAATAGAGGTCTTGGCATGGTTGAAAAACGACAACAACAGATGTTTAGTGAGAGGGGGAGGGAGATGGATGGTAGGCAAGACGCGATTCATACGCCTACAGTACGACAAGTACGTTCCACATATCTACGCCTTTGAAGCGAACACGAGTTTAGTTGCTACATTTTATTAAGGGTTTATACTTTGTGTGTCATCTTACAAGTCCGGATTCACCAAAATGCACAAGTGAACATTTTATGTATGCAAGTGTAACGAAATGCACTCTGTGTTCGTGTGTTCGCGGGCATACGTGACCAAAAGCCCATATCAGATTACAAGCGTGTACGTGACTAGGGGCCATGACGTACGTGACCAAAAGCCCATATCGTATTAACGGAGGCCTTTTAAGGGACCCTGGTCTTCAAATCAGGAGCAGTTTAGATATGAATCCCGGTAGCGACGTGTATGACAAAGAGAGGATTTGATCCCCTAATAAAACCACAGACTTCCAATTGAAAATACGGAATTGTGTCGTCTTTCCCTCCACCCATGTGGGAGAGCCTTTTCTCCGAAATTAATTTCCCTCCAGAGAAAAACCAGCGCCCGTCAACAGACCCGGAACGAGACGTCATCATCATCATCTTCTCTCTCTCTCATCTCTCACGGCGACGAGAAGAAACACTACCTGCATTATACAACACAAGTATGTATGTATGTATGTATGTATGTATGTATGCATTTGTGCATCATACGGGTAATCATGTTACGTTTCTGTTTATTCAAGATGGGGTGCAAGTAGTATGCATTTGTACATGATATATGCCAGTGGGTCGTGTGGTTATTGCAGAAAATAAAATAAACTTGGTCGAGATCGAGAAAGAACCCTGATCTAATAGATTTTGTACATCCTCCTGGTGGGGTCAGAGTATGAAGGTGTCATCCATATGTACCGTAGTACCCCTTAGGAGGGGTGGAAGGATAGATAGATAGATAGATAGATAGATAGATAGATAGATAGATAGAAAATGTTATTTAAGTGCGTAGAAATAAAAGGAGATTCGGCCTCACAACGCCATCCATGTATGATTGATAGGCCAACATTTGGAGTTTTAAAATAAGGGCTATTGGCATGTTAAAAAGTGAAATAGGTATTTACAATTGATAAACAATGATAAATGTAAATAGGAATGTGTAAGCCGAACGTAAACACAAAGCCATAGCATGATGCAGTATTTGGTCACGTAACATATTGTCACATAATACGAATGATATCACGCATTTTAACAGTGTTTTTTTTAGTGACTGTGAAGTGAAAGAGGTACCCAGAATAAAGGCGATGTTGTGATGAAAGAAATAATAAAGAATGATCGAGTTAGTGAATGCGACTAGCTAAGTTAAAGTTAGGATAGAGAAGACCATCACCTTCCTTACATACCAATTTTGACATTGTGTCGTATTTCTCTATTATATGTTTTGTAAAAGTATCAATGAAAATAAATAAAAACAATTTGTTTGTTCAAATACTTATGCGCATTACTTTTTATAGGGTTCTGCTCATAGGTATTTGAACGACACACAATCTGTTTTATTGTCTCAGATTGCAAGGGCCATTATGAATTCTGAGCACTTACTAGTTAGACAACTCTTCTATATGGCAATGTGTGTTAGTTTTAAACTTGCTTTCTTTTCATTTAACATTTTAATTCTTTAAAAAGAGATGTTTTCGAAACATTTACCGTTCAGAATCACAAAACATGACTACATGCATGGCATGTGTTGATTGCACGAAGATTGGTTCTTCTTTCGTAATGTCCCTGGTTTTTATTCTCAAAACCAAGCGATCAGAAGCAAAAATGTATTTTTGTTCAAATACTTATGACAGGTACTA
>VCCN01004376.1:708742-721849 GCA_006491835.1 Architeuthis dux
AAAAATCTATTTTGGAGGGGAATTTTCAAAAAACAAAAACACGTTTTCCCTACTCATTCCGGGGAGCATGAGTGCAAAATTTCAAGTTTCTACTATGAACAGTTAGGGCTGGAGAAGTCCGGATACATAGATAAATACATAGGTACATATAAATGGCAGAACACATGAATAACCTAAACCCAACAACAGTGTTTAAACAAGTCTATTGTGGGTAGCAGTGATTAATAATTCAGTTATTTTGCAAAAGCAGTGGTTCTCAAACTTTTTCGTCCTGTCCAGCTGCGTTGCCATAACTCTTGTGGAGAATATACTGTAAAATATACTGATACCATTGAACAGACAATAGATGTTTAGATCTGTTTGTAATTTCATTTAATTTAATGATATGGATGAACTTGGCTCTTTCCAATAAGTGTAATCCTAGGCACAGTTTCAGAGAAAGAAACCCGTATAACATTCCCAATTGACAGTCTCTCAGGAAATTTAGTTCAGGCTAAAATATGCACATTGAGAGTGCACCAGGAGTGAGTGTTATTTTCTGATTGCTTATGTATAAAATGTATTAAAAAAAATTTCTTTCAAACTTAGCTTTTGTGAACAGGACAGTGATATTCATATGTAATTGTTTTTCTACTTTATGTGATTAAAAATGTGAAAATTCGCCTGTTGTCCAATGGAAATAAATAGATTTCAAATTATCATTGTCCTGGTCGCAAAAGCAAAGTTTTAAGGAAATAATTAGCATGTAATCCTTTTTTTGTCTTTTTTCTTACTATAGGTTATTAAAATTGTGCAAATTCACCCATTGTCCAATTGGAAATAAGTAGACTTCACATTATCACTGTCCTGGTCACAAAAGCAAAGTTTGAAGGCAATAATTGACATTTTCTATAGATTTTAGACATAATCAATCAGGAAATAACACTTATTACTCAGGACCAAAAAAGAAGTTTAAAAAATGTTGCATAGTATAATAACATCACACATTGTTCAAGTGTAAAGCATTTTATTCCAGTTTGATTGTGTAAAAAATAAATATACAAAATATATACAATATTAACATTTTTGTTGTGTTTTTTTGTTTTTACAATTTGTTTCATAAATGTTGAACTTAAATAAAGAGTTATTTTTGCGTTCAATTCCTTCCTCAAAAATAATAATAAATGCTTGAGTTCAAATGTACAAACGTTCATGACCAAATGCGTGTTAACCGAATGTTTTTGGGAAGTGGTATTTACACTAAACAACAGACGTTTTTTTTCTTAAATAATTTTTTTACAGAATCAAAAACAGAGATTCGTTCGGCTGACATTTTGTATCTCAGTCAGAATTAACCGTAGAACAAGTGAACTTTAACATTTTCAAACAGATCAAACCTCATGAATGAAATATTCGATCGGAAAGGATAAAGTGATTTTTTCTTTTTTACAGGATGAAAGGAAAGTCCTTTCGTTTTATACTTGCATTCTCACTCCAATGAACTTAGATGCTCAAATGTTATGAATGAATGGTATGCAAACAGCCATGTTATATGATGTGATTGAAAATACAGTAATACCTCGGTTAGCGCTCTAGATACGCTCCGAAAAGTGCAGCGCTAAATGAAACAGAACTATATGGCGTCATTATAACATAGCATAAATAGCATGTCTAGAACACCTCTCTTTGCATTATTTTAAAATATATGATGTCGTTGTTGAGTATCAATGAGATGGAATGGATTAGAGCTGTGTGCCTCATCAGGTAACTACTTTCCGGAGCTGATGAAATATCACTAGGTATCGATGTATTTAGCTAATTTATTGTGTATGATAATTATAAAGACGTTTATTAGTTGAGAACCTATATTTGCCTAGCGCAGGTGTGAACAACTGCTACGCCGGGCAAATATAGATTCTCAACTAATAAATGTCTTTATAATTATCATATTCAGTCGGATATAAAAATTATCCATCATTTGATTTCATTATTGCGTATGAAATCAAATGATGGATAATTTGATATCCGACAGAATATAATAATTATAATGACATTGTTTAGCGCCGGGAAAATATAGGCTCTCACTAATAAATGTCTTTATAATTATCATATTCAGTCGGATATAAAATTATCCATCATTTGATTTCATTATTGTGTATGTGTATGCCATTTATTCTCATACACATTGCACATTAACCAAAGTGTACAGTATGCAGCTATTTCAGAGACTGTCCACGATGCTGTCTTTTGTTTATTATTCAGGAAATTCAATATTACTAAATTTATTACGAAAAGTATTTGGAAAAAAAATGGCTATAGTGAACCAACGCTTAACGGGGTATTACTGTATAAAATATGACCAGATTTATAATATACCCATCCGCGATGTTTGTTAATTTTTACGTTTTGGTTTATTTTTTCTTTTCCCATGCAAATGGCGTTGTCTTTTCTTCTTATTGCTGAACAATCTTTCAACTCGTCGCAAATTAGAAGATGGCCGCCTATTTCGTAGGGATGGACGGACATTTCCCCTTTTCCTCTCTCGCAATCCTTCTCTCTTTTTCTCTTCTCTATCTTCTTCTCCTTCTTCACCTTCTTCCTCGTCGTCTTCTTTTTCCTCCTTCCTTAGCTTTTTACCCTTTTTATCTTTTCTTTGATTCACCACGACTTTCTCTTTTTCTTCCTCCTCCTCATCATCATCATCGTCGTCATCATCATCGTCATCATCATCATCGTCATCGTCATCGTCATCATCATCGTCATCGTCATCGTCATCTTCTTCTTCTTCATCTTCTTCTTCTTGCAGACTTTTTCCCCTGGACCTCACAGATCCAGGTGATATTTCGAGGAGTTGTCTCAGCAAATACCATTTTGACATTTTTTTAACCTTTTCCACGTTTGCTTCCTCCTTCTGGTTCTTCTTATTCTTCACCTGAAGATCCTCCTCATCATTCGTCGTTTTCTTTTTCAATTCACCGCTGGGTTTTTTCAGTTTCTCCATTTTCCCACCATCACCATCTTGTTCTTGATTCTTTACTCCACTTTTTTCAATTGCATCAACCGACTCGGGAAGGACGTCAAATTTACTGAAAATATAAACAAAAACTCAGTCAAGATAACGAAAGTATTCAGTATTAGATAGATTCAGCATTTCTCAAACCTTTTAGACTGAAGGAACCCTTGAAATAACTTTGATATCACAAGGAGCCACTGCATAAAAATATTATATGTACAGCTAACGACACATCAGTGTGTTCAGAAACCTATATATGAACAGCTAACGATACATCAGTGTGTTCAAAAACTTATATATGAACAGCTAACGATACATCAGTGTGTTAAGAAACTTATATATGTACAGCTAACGACACATATATGTTCAAAGACATATACAAAACTATATGTATTACAATCTAAAAGTAATTATCAGTATTCTTTAGTGTACAGGAATATAGTTTTTTACATATTTGTTCATTTTGGTGAACATTCTAAGACACTCTATTAGAAACATCAACCAAAACAGTCAACATAGGTTTATTCAGTTTATAGATTGGTCTGTCTGGCTGGCTATGTATCACGAAATGTAAGATTAACAGGGCTCTGGTGAAGCTTCGACTGGCCTAGCAAGCCGGAAGTGGATTATAATAAATTGCTCAAGTAATATAAAAGGAGAAGAAAATAGATGGTCGAAATAACGCGACACCTCGAGTACAAGTCAAAGATTTTAAAAGAAAGATGTTCAATACATTATACAGTGAGTGCAAAAAGTATCCGATACATTGCAAACAGTTTATTTTAACATTCAGCTTAAAAATTGACAGAATTCTTATTTCTGATTTTTGTACATAACCTTTCAATGTTTCTTATTTCAATTCTTTTATTTGCTGTATCAATATTGATCTTTGGTCCAAACTGTGTCAATTCTGAAACTGAATAAGTATGCTAAAAGTTCAAACTGTGTGCAATAATCGTATAGTTTTTGCAATACTTCCTGTATGTTCAATCCAAGTAAAACTGCTTACTCGACGGAAGACTGCAGACAGCAACTGAGAAAGGCCTTCGAGCAGGAAGTCTGGGCCTTTCGAAGATTCATGAATTGGTAGTGTGAGCGAACAATGTTACAAAGTCTCTCAGCAGACTCTTTGGAAGCGGTCTTGGGCAGCGTAAATCCTATCCGAAGCCCTTCCGTACAACAATCACCATCTGATAGAATGAAATAAATACTACGATTAATTCAAGAATTGGTTTACATATTCAGTAACTGAATGTACAAGATCAATACAAAAAGAAATTACAGAAAATATCGATTTACAGTTATATTTGATATATAGACACAAAAAGAAACATGCTACCAAATGTGTTTTGCAAGTCCTAAAACCTATGATTCCCTATTCAAGCATTGAGATTTATTCATTTAATTATAGATAAAAATAATTCCTTTAAAGAAAAAAATATCTTTTCTTTAAAGAAGAAATATCTTTTCTCATGAACAAATTATTATTATCAACTGTTCCCGTTTTTAATATTTTTGTATGCTTTCAATATAAATACGTCTTTTCTTGAAAAACAAAGTTTTCTCAAAAGTATGTGTATGGTCTTCCATAGCAAATATTGCCAATGGTTTAAAATGCTGAAAACGGCGTTGGTCCCTCTTCCAAAAGGTAGCCAGTTTTTCATACTCTATGACAGCAAACATAAATTAATAACATAAATAGATAGATAGATGGATATCAGAATTGGTAAAGATTTGATATCATTCGTTTAGTATTTAGTAGGGGAGCAAATGTCATCACATGGGATTTTGAATGAAGGGAAGGAATGACTACCAGGAATACATTGCTAAACCATTGGCGATATTTGCTACGGAAGATCATACAAATACTTTGGATAAAACTTTGTTTTTTAATTTTCCATTGTTGGACAAAGTTTGCTGTAATCTAAGTGTAAGAAATGGGGAGAGTGGTGGGCCCTGCCCTGCCACGCTGGCCCATGACGTGTTGAAGGGATGGAGCATCTTTCTCTGGCAGCTCAGTTTTGACCTCCTTGACAACATAGAACGTACTTGGTAAAGTCCTAGAATTATTCACTGCACGTAAACCTTTAGGTTACACCCGTTAAAAAAACAAACAATGTTTTCTTAAAGATTCAAAAATGACGTCCGTTTTCTTTGATTGTCAGACTCAGAATCCAAGTCCACATTAGGTTTATTAAATATCTATAAAACCCTTGCTCAGTTCATCTATTCAGGAAGAATAGTGATTAAAAAGAAAACTCCTGCCCAAGTGAGTCGAACGTCACAAAATTACTAAAAGAATATTGTTTGCTTAAAATTACCATCTTTGTCTTCATAACATATTTATGGATGTGTTGGAGAATTCAAAATAGAAATAAGCAAAATAATCTTAAAGTATTAGTAAATCTTATTAAACTATTATTTACCATTTTTGCGTTTTTATGCTACTATTGACCTTCGATGGGATGGAGTGATAGAATGGATACCTAGCCTCCCTCCAGTATAGAGGTACATGAATTCGAGTCTCACCACCTGGGGCTTATTCTTTATTCAGATCTGAGCTGTTTATTTACTCATGGCCGAAGGGAATCCGGCCTGAGAAAAGTTGCGATAAAAAGCATATATTAAGATGAAAGTAAATAATAGCATAAAAACTATAAAAATTGTTTAATAATGATTTACAATAATTCATCTCCCCCCTCTAACGGAATTATAAAACTTCTTTTTTGTAACGGAATTATAAAACTTCTTTTTTTCTAACGGAATTATGAAACTTCTTTTTTCTAATGGAATTATAAAACTTCTTTTTTTCTAACGGAATTATAAAACTTCTTTTTTCTAACGGAATTATAAAACTTCTTTTTTTCTAACGGAATTATGAAACTTCTTTTTTTCTAACGGAATTATAAAACTTCAAGTGTCTAAGAATATTTCGGAGATTTTGTATTTATGTTATTGTCACATCCTGCAAAGATAACCGTGCTGATCACCTTACAAAAGTTACAGATTTCGACCTTCTCCAAAAGAAAAATTACACCTTTGTTTGTATTAAACACCTAAGAGCAATGTACCTATTAATTTCTAGTATTCAGTGTGCACAAAAAATCATATGTTGTCCAATTTATTTCCTGCGAGAAAAATATGCGCACACTGATGCAAATGTAAACTTGAAATTGTTTCAAGATAATTTTGGCACGGCATATCCCTCATGACTAATAAAGCTCTATTGGCATGTTTTAACATAGTACAAGTATGATTGCATTCTACGAACTGACGTATTTAGTTAAGATTTTATTCTATACTTTGAACTAGTACATTATTTTAGTTAACTAAGCCTTTGTGCACACATTAATTTCCTTTGCGCGCTGGTTTCAAAACGTATGTGTGGGTGCACACGCGCACTTTCTAGAGGGATCTAATGCTTAAGAGTAAGACTCAAAACACATTTGGTAGATATTTGTAATGACATATAAAAAACAACTGGATCTTAACGCTGCAATGGAGATAGTGAGTTTATACAAAAATCATTCAACAACAAAAAAACAAAACAACAAAAGATTCATTTAAACGCATTCAATTCTAAACCGGTACACTGTACCTTTCATCCGTTTTGAACCAAATGGATCTACTAAAAGGTCATCTCTCATTCTCTGAACTTTTTTCCCACCCGTTTTTATGACATCGTCGTCGGCGCTAGAACGGTCGACACTTTTGACTGAACTGACAGCACCAGGCCGGACCTTTTTCGAACCGGCACGATTCTTTCGACCTGCAGCTTTGCCTCTCGGGGACTTTCCTCCCTTGACTAAAACAGCCGGGGTCGTTGTTTCTCGAGCAGACCCAGACACACTTAGGTCGCTGGCCTAAATTCAAGATATGCATATTTTTGTCAACACAACATGGCATCAACAGAATAACAAATTATATCAATAGCAATCAATATAGAAATAAATATAGAAATAAATGCAATAAACCAGTGGTTCTCAACCTTTATTGTGCAACGGCACACTAATATGGTGCAACAACTCTTTACTCCATTAAAATATGAATATACATTGATATACAGTATCGCCCATAAATACGTACACCACTACCACTTTTTAATAGAAAGTTAATTGTCTTTTAAACCAAATATAGCAGGATTATTATTATTTCTAGTGGAACTTTACACAATCAAAACGGATATTATCAGGTATTATTTATGTCCAAACTCTACAGATTTGAAACTCTGTTGCCAAAAATATTTTTTCGTAGTGTTGTACTCATCTTTGGTAACAGAGTTTCAATGCTGTAGAGTTTGGTTATAATACCTGATATTATCTGTTTTGATTGTGTAATGTTCCACTAGAACTAATAAAATCCAAACATATTTGGTTTAGAAGAAAATTAATTTTCTATAAAATAGTGGTAGGGGTGTACTTATGTAGGGGTGTACTTATTTATGGGAGATACTCTATATTAAATAATGTGTATTTAGGCAGGAAATTTTCTTACAAACATGTTTTGTTAAATACGATAGATAAAATTCTTCGAGTCAGCTTTTTTAATGGGTTTTCCTGTTTGCAAATCAGATGTTTGATCGCAGGATCACAAATGTAAAGGAACTGTCCAAAGTTCATTGAGTCGTCCATCGAGCGCTTTCGACGATCACGGGTCATTATCAAGATGACCAGTGATCGTCCTAAGCGCTCGATGGACAGCTCAAATTAAATTTGGACAGTTTCTTTACACTTGTGATCCTGCGATAAAACATCTTATTTGCAAACGAGAAAACTATTTAAAAAGTTGACTCGAAAGTGCGTTTTTGGGAGTTGAAATTTCACAGTTTGAGAACCACTGCAATCAACAGAACGAATGAAAATAAAGTTTAATTTCATAGATTCACTATCACAGTCAGCCATTTGCATCAGAATATAAGTAATTAGATAGAATTACTCCAACAAAAGCTATAATCCAAGAAATAGTAAAGATATATGGTAATGATCTACATCTGCTAACCAAGTCGAAAACGCCCCACCAAAAAACGTTAATGAAAGCACAGAAAAATTGTCATTAAAATCAGTGTTGCCAAAATATTTTCGTAGCCAGAAGGCACCAAAAAGACACAAAGAATAGACAATAAATGGCTAAAAATGGCCAAAATGTTTAAGCGTAAACACGCTAATTTAGCATTTTTTTGCACTGCCAAAATAAGAAACGCGCTGAATTTGGCGCGAAACGCTCTAAATCGGCAACCCTGATTAAAATATCAAAGAAGCCTCACAAGGGAAGTAACCGAATACTTTGAAGCCTCACTTCCATACTACGGACGGGAAGTAACGGTCCTATTTACCATACAGTTACATTGTAAATAGGAGACCCCTCGTAAAACGTTAAAAAAACGTTTTTTCTAAAAAAAGAGGTTTAAGAGATTATAAGCACAAAGAATTACTGCCGAAAAAAAAATTCTTTAGACTTTATTAACAGATGTAGATCTTTACCAAATATAAAGTTGAAAAGACACGTTTTAAATATATAATTTGTTTGACCACTGAAGTTAATAACATAAATTCTAGCGAACTGTAGAATTACAAATTTCAGTGAATAATTTCACAATTTTCTGCCATTAAACGCAATATTTTTGTGTGAAGGTTAGCTATTAAAAAAACCCATTAAAAACGCATTAAAAGTACATTAAAATGCCATTAAACGCAATATGTTTGTGGGAATGTTAGCCAAAAACCATTAAGATGCATTAAAATGCCATTAAACGCAATATTTTCGTAAATCAAACTTGGTGAGATCAAATTATGAGCAAAATGCAAAATATGGCTTGAAGTGATAATGAAGTAGAAATTAAGAATGGTTGTTCCTGATAGACAGATAGATAGATAGATAGATAGATAGGTAGGTAGATAGATAGATAGATAGATAGATAGATAGATAGATAGATAGATAGATAGATAGATAGATAGATAGACTGACATTTAGTTTCGACATAAATCAATTCTTTTAAGCAAAGAATAATACAGACAACTAGCATTCCAAGGGAAATTATGAATCACTGCCACCCATATATGCTGTGTTGGGGGTGATCAATTAAAAAGTTAGAAGAATGGGTGATCAATGAATAAGTTACTTTTGTTGCCTTTTGTTGGTCTATGCTCACTAAAAACTAGTGACCAATTTATCATAAACTTACATTGCATATTTAACCCCCACACTAAAAACCTATTTTGGGGGTGGGGGATTTAAAAACATTTCCCTACTCATTGAGAGGAGTGTAGTGCACAATTTCAAGTTTCTACTATGAACGGTTAGGGCTGGGTGAAGTCCGGATACATAGCTAGATAGATATAAATGTTAGAACACATGAATAACCTAAACCCAACAATAAACCAGTGTTGTGGGTAGCAGTGATTAATAAGCATGTGCTGAGATGAAACGAATGCTTTCATAATATAATATCAATTATATAAACCAATAAGATTGAAAATCTGTTCAAATTGACATGATCAAAATAATAATAAAGATGAGATCCAATGTTAAGCTAGCCGGCTAACAGTGTGTATATAACAAAGCATGTCATTGAAATCATCTTGATGATGATGATGATCCGATTACTGTTTGTGGGTGTATGTTTTACCATAACACTGCAGAAATTGCACATCATAGAGTTTTGTTAGCGCTGTACTGTTAAACTGCTCTTATTTGAAGAATAAAGCAATTTCCAGTCCAATTTGCAACTCTATGATGGGGTCTGCATTCGTGTTCACCACAATAATAATGATCCAATTTCTATATATCGCAATTGAATTTTTTTTATTCAAAAGGTCTTTCATATTTGTTAATTATCAGCTCTGGGGATTTCAGTGTTCCATTGCAATTCTTTGAGGACAAAGTCTCTCTCTTTGTTGCAAATTTCAGTTTTTTCTTTCATTGCAATAAGTTTAATAATGTCATGGTTGAAATAGCTATCACAATTACATATTGACTTTGTGGTTTTCAATTTTCTTTTCAATTTGACATTTCGATTTCAACGGCTACTTCTAAAAGTGTTGGACGAAATACAAAGTCTTTTAAAATGTTAGAAGTTTACAAACTAATAGCTTGAAGTTAAGTGTATCATAAGAAATATTTTTTAATGAAGTTAAATATATATTATTCATTACGTAAACAGTTTTCAACATTGCTTCAATTTCTACATGGCTATGTTCGTAATCCAAATCAATCAGACAACATGTTGTCCTTTTGTCAATTTTAGTCATTTCTTTAATAGACTATGTCTTATCAAGGTAAGAAAAGGTGGAATTCTTGGACAAGGAATGATGCAAGAAGACGTAGGTTTTGTGTTTTAAATTAGCCTCAGTAAACCCCAACAAAAAGGTCCGATCCTACACGTAGTTATTCTCCTCTACCACTCTATTTATGATGGCGTCTTTTTAAGGACGCCACCCATTGAGTGACCAAGGGCGATAACTTCCCTTAAGAACGCCCCCTGTTGAGCGACCATGAGCAATAACTCCCAAACCCCAAAATTACTGGTTTGCTATTTGTAATTCGTAATTCACAACAGTAGGGAAATAGCAAGGAGGGGGAGGGAAGAAGAGGCGGATGAAGAAAGAGCTGAACATCTCCAGAATGAGAGGAATAGGTCAAGAAAGAGGAGAGAAAAAGAGATAGATGAGGAAAGGGCTAAATGTCTTCAGAATAATTAATGATTGAGATTGTATTAACAGAAAACATACTTTTCATTTCAACATACTTTGTACATAAATATATATATATATAAAAATAATCAATTCTTGCTAATTGACAAAATCTTAATGATTTGCATATTATCTTCTACCTGCAATTATGGCAATACTAATATGGTTAACCCATTAACTGCGGATGACTGGAATTTCCGTCATTACAGTTCTATGGCTAACGTAACATTTTTGTTTATTGTGATGGATGAAAACTCAGTTCTATCTGTGAGTCATGGCTTTTATCTTGCACTGGATAACTATTACTCTTCGCCACCTGTCGCAGTTAATGGGTTAACGATGTGTCTGTTAATGAACACCAATTAACAGAAAAGAAACACCTGGCCAAAAGACTTACCTGAACCGTTTCAATGCTGAGGTAGTCGTACAAGTCGTTAAATGGATCAGTTTCATCGAGAATAATCAAATTCAACGGCCCTACATCGCTCGTCTGAATGGAGTCTTTATTAAAACAGGAATATCGATCTTCGCCTGGGTGATTGGAAAGAGAAACAATGAAAGAAAAGAAAATGAGACAGAAAACCGTCAGGTGACCAACTTCTTTTGGCAGAATGCCGTGTTAGGGCTGATCAATTAAAAAATTGGAAAACAGGTCAATCAATGAATAAGTAACTTGTGATCAGAAGTGATCAATAAAAAAAAGTCCAAACTTTTCAAAAAAAGCAAGCGTGAACACTCCTGGGCACAAACTAAGGGACATATTTAGCATTAATTTAGATAGTAAATTGAAACCACACCTTAAAACCTATTTTTCTTATGTGAATAATCCACAGAAAACATTTTGTATTTTACTAAAACTAAAATAAAAACGTTTGCAACATTCAACTTTTCTGCTTATTGTTTGCTAGTGTAAATTATGCGTTTCACTGACAATGTCTGTATGAATTTTATATTGTTTTGCCAAATGTCAATACATATTGCTCCATGTTTATACTAAAAAATGAAGTAACCAATTCCCTTTAGCTCAGCTATTGTCAGATCGATTACCAAGTAATCAATATACTTTCTTGTGAACTATTTAGTTGTATAGGGTGTCACAGAAGTAACTCCTGATTTGTCCCCAAATTAATGCCAGTTCTAAGGGAAGGAACTATTAAATTATTATTAAATTATTATTAAAAGCAACTATTAAATAGTTTCTTCCCTTAGATATAACTGGCATTCATTTTGGGACAAATTGGGCGTTACTTATGGGACACCCTGTATATTTACTTGGATTTCTTTTTTTTTAATTTGTCTTATTGTTTTAGGGTAACGGTCAATTATTCTCTGTTCTTGTGCATATACAGCATGTCACAGAAGTAACTCCCGATTTGTCCCAAAATTAATGCCAGTTCTAAGGGAAGCAATTATTAAATTATTATTAAAAGCAACTATCAAATAATTGCTTCCCTTAGATAGAACTGACGTTAATTTTGGGGGAAATCGGGCGTTACTTATGGGACATCCTGTATATATAAGTAGGAAGTATTGTTTTCGTCATATGCCACACTACAAATCAATTAATACCGAGATGTACAAAGACTTTTTAGTATCCAAACACGTTGGTACACCACAGAGAGTGAGACAGAGATAAAGGGAGAGGGCGACAGAGAGACAGAGATAGAGACAGAGAGAGATAACTTTTTTAAATGAGGAGAAACGTACCAAGTTCGTGGCAGCATACTTCCTGCCTTTGTGTCATCCATGAAGAACGTAGTTTCGTGAATGGTAGTTCCGGGAGGCCGTCGCCACACAATTGATCAATGCGCTGTCGGCGAATGTCCGAGAAGCATTCGAGTCGAACGACCGGATCCTGAAAGAGGTTTCAAATCCAGTTAGAATCATCAAAATAGGAAAAGGACAATCCTGGTCAGGAATGAGAAATAGAAGTTTTACAGATTCACTTTTCATCGTCCATGCACAAATTCTCAACCAGATCACTGATACTGAAGTAACGCTAGGCTCAATATTTATAAACATCCAATAGTGTTTCAGTTTTTTAGATGTGTCCAACACATCTCTATAAGACGCTTTGCGGTCAGTCTCTCGGTCATTCGTGTAAACAGCAGAAAGACGAAGGAAGCTGCTAACTATAATGGCAATAAGAGGATCTGTGACGTCATTAAAAGAACATTTATTCTGATCAATAGATCTGTGACGTCATTAAAAGAACATGTATTCTGATCAATAGATCTGTGACGTCATTAAAAGAACATTTATTCTGATCAATAGATGACGTATCAAGTGTTGTTTTTTTACAGTGTTGCCAAGTATCGTTTGTTATTAATAGTTAAAACTGTCTTCAAAAGTGGCTAAAATTGGCTAAGATTTTCAATTTCCAGCTAACTTTATAAATGAAAATGTTATATATCGTCGCATTGGATC
>VCCN01004376.1:789866-801274 GCA_006491835.1 Architeuthis dux
TATTTTAAACATGCTGACATTACGTAAAATATTTTAATATTTTTTCTAAACATGCTGGTATGACGTAAAATATTTTCAATAAACTAATGTTAAATGTTTAAATCTTCTGTAGGAAGAGTTTTATTTAAAAAGATTCCTTTGTTTCAGTTGTTTGTTTTTGTAATGTTGTGAAAACGTCAATGAAAGCGTCGGCGTGCGAAAGCAGCTTCTCACTCATGATCACCACATGCTCTCGAAGAATGGTCACTGCTGATGGCACTGGCTGCCATCAACAAACAATTTTGCGCGCGGCCCAAGAAAAGCGCGCCAAAATGTTGTCCGCACAATATAGTGAAAGACACGGCATTATCTAAGCGTTCCTTAAGGTTTTCAGGTGCGGGTCCAGACCCCTTCCCCCTGCTCAAAATCCTGGTTTTATCACATATGACTTCTAAAGATATTTTCTTGTTGGCACTTAGGAAGTTTCGTATTTAAAGGTACGTCTTGGCCTAATTCGAAGTCTATTTGCCTTAAATACTTTAGCCGTTAATGTTTCTAAAGCGATAAGATTAGGTGGGTGGTTTTTATCAACTTCTTTTTAGTTATACATATATACATATATACATATATACATATACATCTTTAATTAAAAGAGCCGGACTATAAATCCACTGACTTTTTCTTATGAAAATCTTTCTTTTATAGTCATCAACAAATTATTGAAAATTATTGAACATTATTGAAAATTATTGAACATTATTGAACATTATTGAACATTAATGAAAATTATTGAACATTATTGAACATTATTGAACATTATTGAAGATTAATGAACATTATTGAAGATTATTGAAAACTATTGAACATATAGTAAGCGTTCCTATTCTTCTTATATGAAATACCATTGGCAATATTCTTTGTACTAGAACCTGTACACTCTAGTGTGGAACGTGTGTGTGCTGTTATTGTTATTAATCGTTCAGTTATTCAATAGCATTCAATTAGTCATACTTGCCATGATAATCTTTACCAACAAACCAAATATTCTTTTAATTTTAATATCCGTTGAAATTAAAGATTTCTGTTTTCCACAAAAAACGGTCCAATACATTTCGGAAAAAGATAAAAAGTAAGGAAAAGCCACACTTGTTGGAAGTTTTTAGTTATTTAATAATATCCGACCAGTGTATTGATGTGGATTATAATTTATCCGACAATATATATGAACAGACTCTGATAGATAGATAGATAGATAGATAGATAGATAGATAGATAGATAGATAGATAGATAGATAGATAGATAGATATGAACATACTGAAGTAGATAGATAGATAGATAGATAGATAGATAGATAGATATGAACATACTGAAGTAGATAGATAGATAGATAGATAGATAGATATGAACAGACTGCGGTAGATAGATAGATAGATAGATAGACAGAGCTGGTTAGTCACTCAATAGAAACCGTCATGTAATCAACGCCTTTTGGCAACATGCTGTTTTGGGGGTGATTAATTAAAAAATTGTGAAAAGCGGTAATCAATGAATAAGTTACTTCTCTCACCTTTTGCTACGCAGTGATCACTAAAAAAAAGTCTGTATTAAAAAAAAAACAAGCGTGAATGCTGCACAAACTAAGGGATCAATTCAGGATAAAGTTACATTGTAAACTGAACCCCCCAATAAAAACCTTTTTTTTGGGGGGGGGGGTCAAAAAACAAAAAAATAACTTTTTACTAGACATAATAAGGAGTAAATGTTTACATTTTCAGCCCCCTAGCTCCATTGGTGCGGCATGTACGCGTGATATATACATAGCCAGCCAGCCGAACCAACTTAAAAACTGAAGAAACCTATGATAGATAGATAGATAGATAGATAGATAGATAGATAGATAGATATGAACGGAGATAGATAGATAGATAGATAGATAGATAGATAGATAGATAGATATATAGATAGATATGAACGGAGATAGATAGATAGATAGATGTGAACAGAGATAGATAGATATGAGCATATATATATAGAGAGAGAGGGGGGAGAGAGAGAGATAGCACGCTTTCATTCCCATATTCAGTTTGTTTTCATTTTATCATCGTTGATACAAAATTTGAAAGTTTTTATTTCATATCCGTCTTTCTCACTAAAACCGAACAGAATAAGAAATCAATGTTTTCTTTCTACTTGTGGAGTTAACGATAGATACGAATATAACCAAAGCATCTCTTTTAGTGCAGGCTGATTTTTTTTATTAGAAACAAAAGCTACTTTTGGAAGGTGTGGAGTACTTACTTTCAAAACAATGTGTAATTTTTTTTCTGAATTTATTCATTATTTTTTTTTTTTTCATATTTGGACAACCGATTTTACGAAATGTTATCTTAGTCCGGTTACGATTTTGAATAGATTTTCCAGGGATTGGGATATGTTGTGTGGCTCCTGGGTTACTGTGTCACATTCAGAATCACTGACAAACAATTTAGCAAGAAAATGCAATTTTGGCTCTGATTTTGAATGAGCTCTCCTGTAATAACAACAGAGAATCGTGAATGTCATACAGCAGATTTGAATTATCTTATTTAAACTGCATCACAAATTCTACTCTAAAATTATGCAAGTCAAAAAAAAATATGTGTGACGTTTTTTTTCTGAACTTTTCATTTTTTTTTCATATTTGGACGAAATTTTATCTTAGTTTTAGTAAAATTATATAATTTTACTTAAACTAAGATAAAATTTCGTCCAAATATGAAAAAAAAATGAAAAGTTCAGAAAAAAAACGTCACACATATTTTTTTTTTAAAGTACAGCTTTTCAGAAATGCATAGCTCTTGCTTCTAACAACAACAAATCTCTCGGATTTACAATTCAGCCTGCACTATTTCTCTTTGTATATTTTATCTTGCATTTCATCGTTTATCTTCTATTATTGATGTTTTGTGCAATTAATATGCCTGATATTGTCTTAATTATATGATTTATTTCATGTTATAAGATAATGTTCTCACGTTTCTACATAAAATGATTTTTGTTCATCCATACTGAAAATTTCACTTAACTGCTTAGTTGAAATTAGTTTAGACGTTTTGAAGAAAAGTAGACGCGCATGCGCACATTCATCTTTATGCGATATATTATCGGAATTTCTGATAGCAACCCAGTAAAGCTGTAAAATAAATGGATTCTTTGAATAAACAGTCTTGAATGGATAGACGTTGCTTGATAATTAAAATAGGGTATAATCTGGACAACGCATCCAGAAGTTAGTGTTCGTATTCAAGTATGAAAATTGGAATTGTGTGAAGGCACGGTAACTCCACAGTCTTTCGCCACAGATATGGCCTCGAATGGTATTATGTTAGATTTGTCTTAATTACGTAAACATTTTTTAAAACACGAAGTTTACATATATTGCACTAAATATTGTAGCAGCAGTCAACATAGGTCAACATAAGTTTCTTCAGTTTTTAAGTGATTCTGGCAGGCTGGCTATCTATCGATTTATGTATACGTCGATTGGAGCTTGATTGCTTAAGCTAAGTATTTGTTTTAATTAACCACATATACACACACTAATACACATATATTATTCTGTTTATTCAAACAAATATATAAAATTATACATATTTTCTGTGATTTTCAAACATAAACCCAACTTTTCTTTTAACACAAACAACACTTTTCTGTTAATTATCATTTTACTAAACTTCTGGTTAGGACTGTTTAATATCAAGTAAATAAATTATTTCGTTATTGTAAAAAAAAGAAGAGACATCTTGTATATTTCGTCTGTCTCCAAGTAATATTTTGTCCTTAATGCCAATATAATAAAGAATAGGTGGTACTCCTCAAAACCATACGAAGAGGAGATCCTGCATATGTATGTGTCACGCGTACAGGCCGCATCGATGGAGCTAGAGGGCTTAAAATTTAAACATTTACTCCATTTACTGTCTAGACAAAAACGTTTTTTTTTTGTTTTTCGAAAATACCCCCCAAAATAAGTTTTTAAGGGGGTTCAATTTACAATATATGTTTATGCTAAATTGGTCCCTTAGTTTGTGTCCGGCAGCGTTCACGCTTGTTTTTTTTTTTGTTTTTTTTTAATTTGGACTGTTTAGTGATCCAACAAAAGGCGAGAGCAGTAACGTATTTATTGATCACCCCTTCTTTTCAATTTTTTAATTGATCACCCCAACACGTCATGCTGCCAAACAAGTTGGTAGCGTGACGGTTATATACTTGTTATAATAGACTTGCTTAACTACAGGGTGTCCCGTAAGAAAGTCCTTTCTTACCCGTTGTAAGGGGAGTAAATTTGTACTGAAACAAAATCCTCAAACCTCAATACGACGTCTCTCATCCGAGTCAATACAAAGTTACTCCCCTTACAACGGGTAGGAAAGGACTTTCTTACGGGACACCATGTATATTTAATCAAATTAATTCGTTATGTCTGGATTACAATTTGACAATCACATTCATCCAATGAGTCTGTAAGTGTAAAGATTCTATTCGCCGAACTGTATAAAATTAAATGCATCGTTGAATACTTTCATTTATTGAAGTGAAATTTATTAGTGCCAAACAATGTTCCTCTAATTTTTGCATGGCCTGCGTGGGACCAAAAAGCCTGTGAGCAACTGAAGAAGTGGAATATGCAGAAAATATTTTACTTTTAGGACGATAATTGGTTTTTTTTTGTCTAAAGTTTATGAAACAAAGGTCAGTTACTTATAACAAAATGTGTATAGAAAAATGAAATGATTTAATGGCAAAGTAGGACGACTTAACCGTCAAAAATGTACCGCATCATAAGGACTGATTTGACATTTTTTTTACTTTCGTACTAAGCTATCACGGCAATGACTGTTTGAGTTTTAGTAAAAGCGATTATTTTATTTTATTGTTTTTATTAAATCAAGTATTGACTGCTATTTACCCTCATCTTAATTTTTATTTTTTAAATCACAATGTGTAAAATGGTTTACAATAAACGAATAAAACAATAACACTGCCGTGCTGGGTGATTACACAAACTATTTAATAAAAAGAATAAAATAAAATAATCGTTTTTTTACTAAAACCCAGCCATTGCCGTGCCGGCTACTTTAGTGGTGATCGGTCAAATCAGTTCTTATGATGCGATCCATTTTTTTCGGTTAAATCGTCCTACTTTGCCGATTTATTTGGTGTATTGATTTTTTTTGTATTTACTAGTCAATCCTCGTCACAAAATTCACGGATATATTTGAATTTCTATGAGATGATCTTTTAAGGAACAAAATGTTCCTTTCGGTGGAAGAGTCCATAGTTTCAAATAGTGAGTAGGAGATTTTTATCAGTAAAATTATTACCTTAAAGAGGAAGAGTCGGTTGTTACGGACATACAACCAAAAAAAAGCACACTGTTATTTATATAAGTAGGTTAAATTAGCATAAGTTGGTATAAAAAAATCGATAGTGGGAGATCCAATGAGGATCGAACCCACTAACAACAGCCTGTATGATTAGCTTGCTGATCATTGCTATACAATGCGCGCACGGATCCGTTTTTTTCCATATGATTTATGAACTTAGCATAGTTTGATATCAGACCATGGATATTGGCAGATCCAATAAGGATCGAACCCACTAACAACAGCAATCAAGATTTTATTGCTGATCATTGCTATACAACATAGGTCTTGATCCATGTTTATATGATTTATTAACATAGCAATAATAGGAGATTCAATGTGAATCGAACCCACTAACTACGGCCAGCAAGATAAGCTTGCTGATCATTGTTATACGACGTACGTCCTGATCAATATTTCTTTCATATGATCTACTCGTTAATCCCATTGAAAAAATTCAGGGATATATTTGGATTTCTATTAGATGTTATTTTTTAGAAAAGAAAATAATGAATTCGTTTACCTGGAAGATTCCATAGTTTCAAATAGTGGACAGAACGCATTTTTATCAGAAGAAATTGTTAACTTTGAGTGGTAGAATGTCAAGGAGATCGCGCTGTTCAATAAATAAGTAGATTGATTTGCAAAGACGAATCCTTGGTAGACAGTCTAGGGACAGAATCTATGCACTAATTTGTACACATAATCTTTTCATAAACCTGCGATCAAATAATACTACTTAACCTTTTCTGGGGCAAGTGACTATATATGATCACCTGAGGACTCGTCAGCCATATGCAAATATTATAGCCACAAAGACAACATAATCCGCACCAATGTGGTCTGCAAGTTTTGCAAAGTACACATGTGCTTGAACAAAGATAGAAACTGTGTTGAGGCATACACCACTCCATTAAATTAGCCAGTTTTGAGCCTGTAAAATAAAATTTTAAAATCAACCCGGAGGTGTTATTTTTTTTATCAATATCAATTTTTTTTATCTATTCATTATATTGAATGTTATTCTTTAATTCTATGTTTTATTTAATTTTCTACTTTTTCCATTTTTGGTCACTTTTTGGTCGAGGCACCATATATGATCACTTCATCAGAGGAGCTTTTGTCCCCATAAACTTCAGAAAATTTCAGAAAACTTGCAACTGAAAATATCTTGTAATTAGGTCTAGTTTAACATACAAAAAGGTTGTTTTGAGATATACAATAGTTTTAGGGCTGCCCTATAAAGGGTTAAAGCAAGAGCGATATAACGATTGCGTGTTCGGTCACAGTTTTATTATTGAACTTTTTTTTCTTTATCTGAAACCTTCAAAATTCGTGTGCGCCATTGAAATTTCACTGCGCGCCATGATTTTCTTTCTTCTGCACGGCAATTGATACACACTCTCTTGGAAAAAACGAGAACAGAAAAATACATACAGAATAACGATGAGAATATTTTTTCAGTTGTCTTTTTCTTTTCAGCAACATTTTTTTTATTTCATATTTAGAAACTTCTTTTTCAGTACATGACAGTACAAGTTCCGATGGAGAATAAATCTTAGTATAAAAACCTATTGAATGTCTTTTGCAGTACAAAGAACCACATGATTTATAAGTGTCACCTTAATCATTTACGTTATCAAATAAGTATTCCACGCAACTACTTTACCCATTAACTGCGAATGACGGGAAGTTCCGTCAATGCAGTTTTATGGCTAACTCAATGAAAGTTCCGTTTTATTGTGATGATGGCAACTCAATTCTCTCTGTGAATCAGGGGTTTTATCTTGCAATGGATAATTTGCGATAGATTATCTTGCAATGGATAAGGGTTTTATCTTGCAATGGATAGTTATTAGGTTGGTGCAAAACTAATTGCGGTTTTGTTATTTTTAATTTTGATGTTTATTTTGGAATAAACTATTATTTAACTATGTTCATGGAATATAGCATTTTAAAGCGTGGATTTTGCTCTATTTATTTAAGCTGAACGCTTTCTTTTCACTACTTTTTCTGGTTTATTTGAGGCTGTCAAATTCGAGCAATTTTGTTGTATGAGTTCAAAATGGGATGTAAAGAATCGGAAACTGCTCGCAATATCAACCAAGTATTTGACCATGGGACCGTCAACGAACGTACAGCACAACATTGGTTCCAAAACTTTCGAAACAGGACGAGAGCCTTGAAGATGAGGAAGGTCGTGGACGTCCTTCTGTGATTGACGACATCCGACTGAGGGCCATTATTGAGGCGGACCCACGCAAAACAACTGGAGAGGTTGCAGAGGAACTAAACGTTGACCATTCAACAGTTGTTCAACATTTGCACCAAATTGGAAAAGCAAAAAAGCTCGACAAATGGGTGCCGCTCGAGATAAACGATCAAAATCAAAAGATTCGCCGTCACGATGTCCGCTCTGCGCTTCTTTTGTGCAACAAAAACTATCCATCTCTTAATCGAATTGTGACATGTGACGAGAAATGAATTCTGTACAACAATCGACGGCGTTCCGCGTAGTGACTGGACAGACGTGAAGTACCAAAACACTCCCCCAAACCAAACCTGCATCAAAAAAAGATTATGGTCACCGTTTGGTGGTCGGCAAGTGGAATCATCACCGTTTACGTCCAATATTGGTCAATCGAAAAGGACCAATTCTTCTCCATGACAACGCCCGAACGCATGTCGCGCGAATGACCCTGCAAAAATTGGGCGAACTAGACTATGAAATTCAACCTCACCCAGCTTATTCACCAGACCTCTCTCCGACCGACTACCACTTTTTCAAGCATTTCCTGCAAGGGTAGGTCTTCAACAACCAATCAGCAGCTTAAAACGCCTTCGAAGAATTCATTAGTTCCAGGACCCCAAAACTATATGCTTCTGGAATAAATATACTTGTTTCTAGTTGGTAAAAATGTGTAGATTCTTTAGGTTCTCATTTCGATTAATAACTTTTATTCTAAGCTGAGATATACTGCTTTAAAGTCGATGGTGAAAAACCGCAATTATTTTTGCACCAACCTAATAATATTCTTCATCACCTTCCACAGTTGATGGATTAATTATTTTATTCGTCAAATTCAATATATATTGAACTATCAAGAAAGAAATGGTTGAGAACATGTATCTTTCCGATTTCTGCCTTCTCTGATTATTATTGTTCACAGTTACTTATTATCATCTGATTTTAAATAATGAGAAAATATTTACGGTGAATTTTACTCAGTTCTTATAATAATACGATGAATAACTTGGACGTTTAACATCTTTTTCATATGATCAAGTGAAAGTTTGTACAAATTGCTTCATAGTAAAATCGGATTCAGAGAATTTCTGATAGATCAGTCCAATATTTCACAGTTTGGATAGTTTCCAACGAACAGGGCCGGTTTCCTGGTGCCCTGGACAAGCCGAACTTCGGCGCCCTACAAAGTATTTAACTGTCAGATATTCCTGAAAAATCTGACCTCACATCAGGGAATTTTCATATTTTGACTGTTTTTATTCTGTTCAATTTATTCATTTTTTTTTCTCCATTTTCCATTTGTATTTAGGAAGTCCTACTGTTTCAGACACATGACAGGCGCCCCCCAGAACTTGGCTCCCTTGGCGACTGCCCGTGTTGCCGGTATCTAGGACTGGCCTTGCAAATGGATGACATCAATGATTCCCATTCACTCTCACAGTTTATTTACACTTATGTTGAATATCAATGATAAGATGGTCGTTAGAAAATGAAATCAAATATATTTAAAAATTGGGAAAATCTATTCATAAAACTTTAGGATGCTTTTTACAAAATCCCGTATCCATACTCAAGGAAATCAGTTTTTATTGTGAAAGAACTTCAGCCTTTTTTTCTTTTTTAATTCTTTTATTGAAATCATCTCATTAGGTATGGTGTAATTGGTGTAAGTTGAGTTTTGGATCAGTTCAAATGCAAACATAATATTTAAACAATGTAATTGAATGTGTTGTTCCTGGCATATTTTGACTTTCAGGTGTTCCATAGATGGAGAAAACATTGAATGTATTGAAAATATTTCTCTGACTCAGTGACAGATACAAAAACCAAAAGAAAATCATAGAGATAAAAGACAGAAAAAAAAGAGGAAATGTCTTTAGATGTGATATAATGGTTACGATTAATTTCCGACTATTGGAGTCTTCGCGGATCAAATGTAGAATCCAGACCCCAAAAGACCCCTTTAAATACGTGATAGAATACTGTGAAGAAATAGTATTACAAAATCCTAGTTTTAAATTGTATTAAGTTTTACGGTATAATCTGAATATTTATGCTTTTGACTTTTGAATTTTGGGGTCAGGATTTTATATTTGATCCGTCTTCGCAACATCCATTCTGGCTCGAAATATCAATTCATGACACCATCGAAATTCCTAATATTTCTGTGTGAAAATAACGGAAGAAAACCTAAAAAGTAGATTACATTGTTTCCGCTTGTGTATTGATGATGATGGGAAAAAAGATTCATTTGTTTTTCACTTCTTTATCACAAATTGTCTGGTCTTTGCCCGCTTTCCAGGGGTTTGGGGTGGTGGGGGCTTTATTGCGCTACCGTAAGATTGGTGACAATGTCTGTCAGTGTTGAGTCGATTATTTACAAACGGTCTTCGTGAAACATATTCATGATTAGTGTCTCGATTGGTATGTCTCCAACAATGTTTCTGAATAGTACTCTGTCCATGCTGTGTGCGTGGATTGTGCGCAGACAGGGTAGCAACATAAGCAGTTTGCCAAAACGCGTGGCCGGGTGCGGGGTGTGACACCGGATGTATTCTGTGAGCATCAACTGGGCTTGATCCTGATAGTTTTCGATGGCCCGGATATCTGTAAGGGTTGGACATTCTGTTAAAAGAAGAAAAACAACGTTAGTATAATGACATGAACAAGACGATATGACTTGTGGACATTTTCTAAATCACTCTCGAGGGGGGAAATGTTATTATTGTTAAACACCAACACTGCCTTGGCAACACTGAGAAAGGGACGTAACTCGCCAACATCTAAATTGGCAACACTGGGCAAGGGACGTAACTCGGTAACATCTAAATTGGCAACACTGGGCAAGGGACGCAACTTCGTAACATCTAAATTGGCAACACTGGGCAAGGGACGTAACTCGGCAACGTCTAAATTGGCAACGCTGATCAAGGGACGTAACTCGACAGCATCTAAATTGGCAACACTGGGCAAGGGACGTAACACGGTAACATCTAAATTGGCAACACCGAGCAAGGGACGTAACTAACATTTTGGTATGTCAGTCAGTGGCGGCGATCGATGCTAGAGATTCTAGCGCATCTGATAAAAATCGAAATTTAATAGAAAATACAGATATGAACCATAAACAAAATAAGCATTGCATATATTCGTGTCTGTTAACGTGTGTGTGTGTGTGTGTTTATGTATGTGCGTATGTATGTGTGTGCATGTCTATGTGTCTGTGTCTGCGTGTGCGTTTGTGTGTGTGTTTCTATGTGTATGGTATATATGTGCGTGTATGTGTCTGTATGTGTATGTGTGCGCGCGTACATAATCTGTTTAAGTAGGTGAAGGCAATTTGAAAATATTTATATTTATCTAAGAAAGATTATCCAATAATCGACACGTCCCATGGTTATTTACTCCATTTCATTAGAGCTGGGCAGTCGGCAGTGGGCAGTCGGGTGACCAACAAGTGGAAAATGTAGTCAGGCCCAAAGCATAGAATATGAACATTTCTCTGTGCACACGTGTCTCTGTGTGCGTGTGTGTGTATGTGTGTGCGTGTGCGTCTCTGTGTGTATATGCACGCGTGCGTGTGTGTCTGTGTGTGCGTGCGTGTGTCTGTGTGTGTGCGTAATTTGCCAGCGGCTACGATTTTGATTCTCCATACCAGGGTCAAGTTAGTATATACAACGTATATCGGTCAATAGATACCACGCAGTAATTAGACCTACGTAGGTTTCTTTCTCTACCAATTGTTCCCCAGCTCATCTTTTATGACGAGCGTGGG
>VCCN01004376.1:837907-848922 GCA_006491835.1 Architeuthis dux
TCCCACATAATGTTCCTTCAAGTAGAAATCGGTCTGGGTTCTATATGGGATGTAGATTACGTCTCTTTAGTAACAACGTTTATTTAATTAAATTGGCGCGTTACAGACAGAAACTAAATATACAAGAACACGTGGCGTATTATTATAGTAGATTGAAACCTTTGGATTACCTCCCTAAGTGTGAAAATTGTCATATCCTCAAAAATGTGATTGTTGGCTTTTTTCACAATAATATATAAAAGAAAATCTAATCAGTAAATTGACACGTGCATTTATTGTGTAAAGCCAAGAAATGCAAGCAATGTTTCAGTAACTAGCATTCGAAATCTTGAAAAACAAAATTAGTTAAGCAGCAATATTAGAAGCGATGCAACTCTTTCATAAGGATTTGAACAGATCGCAAAAGTTGAATGCTGTCGCTTTTACCTCCATTTCCCTTTGATTGAGCATCAAGAGTTTCTTTCTATGCGTAGCACAATATCTAAAATATTATTCTGTTTGTTCCTATCTGCGATCGAATGTTATGATTTCAGCAATAGCATAGGGAAAGGTTACTTAGTTTCATAAGTGGGTGGGAAGAAGAGAGTGGACAGAAAAGAAAGTTGAGTAATTTAATAAGAGGGTGGAAAGAAAGGGGACAGAAAAGAGAGTTAAATAGGTTAGATAAGGGGATAGGACGTAAGAGGACAGTAACGTAGGTTAGGCAGTTTAATAAGAAGGTTTGTGAAGAGAACAATAAAGACAGTTAGGTAGTTTAATATGAGGGTAGAAAGAGAGAGGACAGAAAAGAAAGTTAGGTAGTTTAATATGAGGGTAGGAAGCGAGGTGGCAGAAAAGAAAGTTAGGTGGTTTACTGAGGGGGTAGGAAGAGAGAAGGGGGAGAGAAAAGAAAGTTAGGTAGTTTAATAATAGGGGAGATGGGAGAACATACAATTGGTAGTTTACTGATTGGGTAGGAAGATTTTAACATATGAAACTAATCCGTGTTTGTAAAACATTTAGATAAAAACATGGACGGGCAACAAAGATTGGAAGGGATAAGGGAGAGAATTAGAAGATACAGGTAAAAAGTGAAAGAAAAGCTGAGTCATGAGATAATGGATAATCTTAGTCGTCGACACCCGTGGAATTTCCATGGGTTCAGCTTTGATCGTATATATATATATAGATAGATAGATAGATAGATAGATAGATAGATAGATGTATGCATGTGTGTGCGCGTGCACATGTGTGTATGGGTGTGTGTTCGTGTGTATTCATAGAGAGAGAGGGGGAGAGGAGAAGGACTATGAGACAGGGAGATATGGGAGACAGTGGGCACATTATATATAAACTATATATGTTATTGAATGCTATGAACTGTATAAAAAGCTTAAGCGTACTCTCTGAATAATGTTATCTTTGATACAAATAATAGTCGCTTACTTGATCGGCTGATGAGAGGACAGAAAAGGCTGGAATCTGTTTCACCCAGTTGACAACAGCAAAAAGCACCCGGGCTGTGACTTCTTGGATGACTTCTTTGTTGATTCGAATCGGTGGACTGGAAAAGGCTGACGGCGTAATGTGCTGCAACCAATCGACGACAAGCCCTCCAGCAGGATCTCGGTCCAAAAGATATAACCTGTTCATTGGTCCATGTTGGTAATGCACTGTGCTCAGAGAAGAGGCTGGAGCCGGGAAATTGGCAAAACTGAAATCAATTGGTTGTTCTCCAATTGGCATTTGTTTAGCACTTTCTGGTTGGTCGGAAGGTTTCGGCTTTGGTTTTCGTGGACCTCGTTCATGTTGCACGGCTGAAATGAAGAGAAGAAAAAAAAGACATTTTTTTGTATTAAAAAGGAAAGCACAATTGCATGGTCGCCATTTTTGATAGGGACAATTCCCGCTATAATCAGTTAGAATCTATTATATAATAAACAGTATGCTTTTTTTTTCACTGTCGCCAAAACTGTCAACATGGTTTTCTTGAGTTTTTAAGTTGGTGTGGTTGGCTGGCTGGCTGGCTGGCTGGCTATGCATCTATCACGCGTACAGGCCCCATCAATGGAGCTAGAGGGCTGAAAATTTAAACATGTACTCCTTATTGCGGCTAGAAAAAACGACTTTTTTTTTGTTTTGTTGAAAATCCCCCCCAATAAGTTTTTAGTGGGGGCTTAATTTGCAATGCAAATTTATGCTAAATTGATTTCTTAGTTTATGTCCTGTAGCATACACGCTTGAAAATTCCACACTTTTTTAGTGAACACTGCCCAACAAAAGGCAAGAGAAGTAACTTATTCATTAATCGCCCCTTTTTTTTCTCCAATTTTTTAATTGATCATCCCCAACACCGCATGCTGCCAAAAGACGTTGGTCACGCGTCGGTTTCTATTGAGTGACTAACCAGACCTGTCATTTGTATTATCATTCTATTAAACACAGCTTAAGTCTGATTTGCAAGGATCAAGTGCTGTGAATAGCAGAGTTTAATTGTTTTTAAAGTAAAAGTAAGATCATTGTATCAAATGATCAGGATTAGATTTATATGCTTCGCTCCGGGTGGATGACACACCTCCACACCTTTCTGTCTCTAGCCACCACAACCGCCGCACTCCAGGAGTTGAAGCTGCCGTCTCTCCCACTCCACGGTTCTTCTGAACGTCCCCTTGGCGCTTCTTCTCTTTCTTTTACCTTCTGGGATCCAAGTTCACCCTGCCACCGATAGTGGTTAGCAGTGTCCCTCAACAGGATGTCAGAGCGAATGATCCGCACACACAGTCAAATATTGGAAGAGGAATAATAAAATAACAATAATAATTGTTATGTGTAGATGATCCGTGATAATATTTGATGGAATTGAATCTTTAAAAATTCGTTGTTCAAAAGATTTGATCAAATGTACAATACGGACCCCAAAATTGATCTTGAATCAATTTTGGGGTCCAGATTCTACATTTGATCCAACCTTTTGAACAAAGAATTTTTAAAGAAGCGCACATTTTAAAATTACATCGTAATCAAATTAAATTTAATTAATAAGTTTTTAAAATGTTGTGATACTATTTCTTCACAATATTCTTTTATGTAGATAAAGGAGTCTGAATTCCACATTTCATACTTGTTTTTATTTATTTATTTATTTATTTCATGTGGTTATGTTGTGTGGTTTTTGCGATAGGCTGTCACAGACGGACTGACGGACGGACAGACAGACGTTTGGTGTGTATGTCTTTATTCTAATACACATGACACATAAACCAAAGTGTACAGTATATTTCAGAGACTGCCCATGGTGCTTTCTTTTATCATTATTTACTTTGGAAATGTAACATTACTAAATGTATTACGAAATATATTTGAAAAAGCGCTCTATAGTAAATCATTGCTAAGTGGGGTTTTATTGTAGTCATTTATTATAAAAATCATAATTTCATTACACTGATGTGTTGAAGGAAACTGAAAGGCTTTGTAATAGTTTCTTGGGTAATTTTAAAAATCCTATCAAAATAATATCCCTACTGTGGACAAAACTGGCAAAAGCCTGTACTAGTGTTTCAATCGATGCTCCATAATGGCACCTTGTTTGGGTTTTGGCTTATCTCAAACGGATCAAATGTACAATCCGAACCCCAAAGATAATTCAAGTCAAAAGAGCAAATTTCTAGAGTACACCATAATCAAAGTTTAGTTAAGTTTTTAAAATGTTGTGATACAATTTCTTCACAATATTCTTTTATGTATTTAAAGGGCTCTGAATTTAACATTTCATCCTTGTTTTTGATTAAATCAAATTAAATTTTGATTATGGTGTAATCTGAAAATTTGGACTTTTGACTTGAATCTATTTTGTGGTGCGGATTCTACATTTGATCCAAAAATATAATCGACGTCTTCATTTTTGCCTTTGCGGTTTCATTAATTGGGACTAAACTATTATATAATATAATATAATGTGAATTGGAAGAAAAACCGGACGTCTTTTTCGAAGCTCTAATAAAACAATGGTTTTTGACGGACGTGGTCAGAATGTGATTATTTGTTTATTTATCCAGTGTTTTTTATATGGAAAACCTATGTCCAATAATGAACTGTAAAGGCTGATAATGATGATTATGATGAAACTATAACATGAACCCAATCAAATTGGTGATGGCTGGAGAAAAGCACACATAAAAGCAACGAATCCGTATTATAATGGAGCTAGATTGGGTATATGTAGCCCAAACCGCTGCTGATATGTGATGACTGCTGCTGATATGTGATGAAAACGTGTCTGAACGTTTCGCCGACGAATGTTTTATCTAAGCCAGAGGTTTCCAAACTGTGTGTCGCGACACTTTGGTGAGTCGCCGATAATCTCTTGGTGTGTCACGAAATTAAGTCAAATCTGATTATTTAACCAAATTTTTAATTGAATCATATCTTTTTATATACATTTTGAATGATATATCTGACTTTGCTAACAAAACTTAAGTAATGTGTCGCAAAAAAATTGTATTTTAAAAAAGTGTGTCGCCAATGCAAAAAGTTTGGAAAGCTCTGATCTACACAAACGGACATTTCGTCGATAAACCTTTTTGTCGATTCGGCTATTAAAAATCAATTGTATTTATGGCTTGATTTACACTGCACGAATGATGCAATAAAACCAAAGCGGAAAAGTGTGGCCATTAGTTTTCCAATGAATATTCATTTAAACTAAGATTTTGCAAAGAAAACGTTCAGCGTATTATCAATAAGATTAAAAGTCAGCAACGCATCAAATCCCTTGTTTTGTCAATACTTTAGCCGTCTGTGTTGGTCTGTGTCGGTCTGTGTTGGTCTGTGTTGGCCTGGCTGTCGGTTCGTGTTTATCTTAGATGTCGATTTTTTTATGGGGATGGCATATAATGGTGTTCATTTTATTGCCAGATAATCTCATCAGACAAATATTTAAAAAAAACCAAAACAAACTGCTCCGGTTAGTCACTCAATAGAAACCGACACTTGACCAACGTCATTTGGTAGCATTATGCCGTGTTGGGGGTGATCAATTAAAAAAATGGAAAAAAGGGGCGATCAATAAATAATTCACTGAAAAAAGTCTGAATTTTCAAAAAACAAGCGTGAACGCTGCCGGACACAAACTAAGGGACCGATTTAGCATAAGCTTTCATTGTAAATTTAACCCCACACTAAAAAAAACTTATTTTTAGGGGAAATGTAAAAAAAACGTCTTTTCTAGACATAATAAGGAATAAATGCTTAAATGTTCAGCCCTCGAGCTCCATTGGTGCAGCCAGTACACGTGACACACACACATACATACATGGCCAGCCAGCCAGGCAGAATCACTCAAAAACTGAAGAAACTTATGTTGATATGTTGACAGTTTTGGTTGACGCTTTCTAAAAAAGATACGTTTCAACAGTGATGTTTTATCTCAAGATTCAGGTTCGATGACCGAATTTTCACAACTAAAACTCAGGGCCAAAAGAATATAGAGGCGAAAGAAATCATCCAAATAATTATATTTTGAATTTTCAAATCTAAAATCAACTTATATAATGAACAGTGTGATTCTTTTCTGTTTCTCTGTCCGTAACAATGGACTCTTCCATTTAAAGGTAATAATGTTGCTGATAACAATATCCCCTATCCATCATTTCAAACAATGGACTATTCCACTTAAACGTGTTCTGTCGCTTTTTAATAAAAACTCAGATGAAATTAATAAGATGTGAACATTTATTTACACTATTAACAGGTTTGAAGTAGTGAACTATTAAGTAAGTAAGAAAATGTGAAGAAAGCGCTCGAACTCCTCAGAAACACGAGTAGATATTTCTACCAAATACATTACGGTCGCCAGTATATGTATTTTACAGATAATAACCATTATTTTATAATTGAGGAAGAGAGATGTTCAAAATTATGGAAATAAACTTGCCATGATAGTAACAATGTTTGAAAGACACGGTGGAGTACTTTGTGATCATTTCCTAACTTTGAATATCAATTACTAACAATACCAAGACAATCATAAGATATGTTTTGATATGAAACAAACAAAAGAAAAATCAAAATCAAAACTCGACCCTATTTTTCAAAAAGGATTATTAATGTATTAAAAATAATGAGTTCCTTCTCAAAATTGACATAATTTTAAATAGGACAGATTAAGGGATATGAAAAATATATCTTGTTGAGATGCTCAGGCCTACAAAAACCTTGCGGGATGTTCACGTTCTAACAGCCAGGATATTGGAAATTGCCTAAACAGCCGTAACACGTACATCAGAAGACATATACAAATACACAAGGCGGAACTATGTTCATAAAAATGTTAATTTGAAAATGTTTACTTTAAAAAAAATTTGATATCGTCTGGAACACTGAAATTGAAAATATTTTTCATTTTCATAGTTTATTGTCTGTTGAGGCGTAATGTTTTTTGTTTGTTTTTTCGGTAAAAAGTCTATTTTTGGCGATGCCACCATTGTTTGCTATATTCTTGCTCTTTAAGATTTCAAAAGATTATTAAAAGTTAACTACGAATTGTTGGATTAGAATTATTAATTAGTATTATTGTTGTTGTTTTTGTTATTTTCTTGTTTAATATGATTAATATTGAATTATAAAATTGTTCTCACCGTCTTTGTTCATTTCGGCGTCAAAGCATTTCTTAAGACGACATGCTCTACATTGGTTCCGATGGGTTTTGTCTATGGGGCATTTGCCCTTCAGTTCTCCCTGAGCCTTGCACGTATAGACTCGATTTCTGTGAATACTTCTTTTAAAGAAACCTGAACATCCTGGAATGAAAAAAGATACGATATTATAAACAAAAGCTCAAACAACAACAAAAAAATCAAATCATTTGGCTGAAGGGATCAAATGTAGAATCTGAACCCCAAAATTGATTCAAGCCAAAAGCGCAAATTTTCAGATTAATTTAATCAAAACAAGGATGAAATGTAGAATTCAGACCCCTTTAACTACATAAAAGAATAGTGTGAAGAAATGGTATCACATAATTTGAAAAACTTATGCACGTGTAATTCTGCTTACGGTGTGATCTGAAAATTTGTACTTCTGACTTGAATCAATTACGGGGTCAGGATTCTACATTTGATCCGACTGATGTAAGAGTAGAAACCTAGAAACAATAAAATGTACTATATGGCTGATGAAATTGTTAAGTTTATTTTAATTTGTGATAATAACTAGTTCATCTATGCCATCAAAAAATGACGGCTCTATTTAAATATCTTTTCAAATGTATTGTACTTAAAGATTATCAAAAACATTATGTTGCTCTGCATTTTCTTGGTTATGTTCAACACGAATGAACCCGGATTTTTCAAGCATTTAAAACAAATAAATAAAGGAGACTACTCTATTAACATCATGTAATAGTCATCTCCTTGACAAATGTTACAGACAAAAATATAAACATACACGTGGCGCATTATATAAGTAGATGGACTTATGGACTAAAACAAACTCAATGTTTCTAATTGTATTCATGAGATGGAATATAAATTTAAGAAACTATTTATTTTGTATTTCCCAAGTGAATAATTTACAGATTTCCCATTTTGATTATAAAGTTATTATTACAGCGAATGAATGCAGTAGCAAGTTTCACCAAGCTCACATTATGGAATGAAAGTTGAATATCTTAGCCTTTAACCTAATTAGAAACCGTCAAATAAAACTGTCACCAAAACTGTCAACATAGGTTTCTTCAGTATTTAAGTTGGTCTGGCTGGCTATCTATCTATTTATATGTCGGACATACAGGCCGCACCAATGGAGCAAAGAGAGTTCAAAATTATTGTCTAGAAAAAATGTAGTTTTTTTTTTACAATTCCCCCTTAAATAGGTTACAGTGTAAGTTTATGCTAAATTGGTCCCTTAGTTTGTGTCCGGTAGCGTTCACGCTTGTTTTTTTTAATAAAAATATTTTCAATTTCAGTGTTCTAGACGTTATAAAATATTTTTTTAAATTAACATTTTTATGAACGTAGTTCCGCCTTGTGTATTGGTGTATGCCTTCTGATGTACATGTTACGGCTGTTTAGGCCATTTTCAACATCCCGACTGTTTGTAAATATTACTTATTTTATTACTATAAATTAAATAAAAATATTACTAATAACATATATATATAACTAAATAAACATCATCTAAATAGAGATTTCGGACATCTAGACGCAACCAAAAACATCTAGATTTAGATGAAAAACATTTAGATTTAGATGAAAAACATCTTGATTTAGATGAGAAACATCTATAGTTGAAAAACATCTAGATTTAGATGAAAAACATCTATAGATGAAAAACATCTAGATTTAGATGGAAAACATTTAGATTTAGATGAAAAACATCTAAATTGGCAACACTGAGCAAGGGACGTAACTCACATTTCCGTATGTCGTCAGTCAGTGACGACGATCAGTGCTAGAGATGCTTGCACCTCTAAAAAAAAATAATTTGTTTTGAAATTTGAAAAATATATTTGCTGAGTTCGTTGGTCCAAATGCGTCTTGCCCTTTTTATACGTATTCGCAGAACTAAGAACGTATCTCCCCATTATTGGATATATCTTTTTCTGTTATTCAAAGCCTTTAGGTCAACTAATATTTGTTCAAACTCCTTAGACATACTTACAACCATGGCAGCTCAAGATCGACCACGTCTGAAGGTTGAGTACCATTCCAATTCCGTATTCAGTAGACGCTATTTACATGAAGGAGGATAAGGTTTGTAAGCAGTTGATCGATACGCTTGAGAGGGAGGGTGGGAAAGAGAGAGAGGGGGGGGAGACAACGCCCATCTGTTGTCCCCCAAAACCCGAGCCTACTAAGAATAATGTGCAGCAGCCAGACATAATCTTTCGCATCTGCCACTCCCTCCGGCGCTTCCACCCCCAGGGCATCTTCGTTTTCGTCGTCGCTGTGTTGCCTTTTGACCACAAAAACGCGCTAAAACCAATATTTGTGGCAATAACGGTGACCACTGATGACTAGACGGCGCGGTGATGCCAATGAAAACACTGGTTATTGCGGTAAGTGCTGACGGAGAGAACTATTGACCAAACGGTTTATCGCTGACACCCGCCCGTCTCCTCCCCCGGAAAACAATTGACCGAACAGTTTATCGCTGACACCGCCCCACGCCTCCAGAAAACTGACCTGCTCACTTTTTCATGAAGAATAACGGACTCAGACAAAGAGAAAGAAGGCAGTTACAGTAAGATTGTGAAACTGGTGATTTCGTGAAACCCATAGGGATTTTCTGAAATCCCTGAACATTTCAGTAATTTCATGACATTTCATGAAATTCGTGTTTTTAACCGATAGAAACGAAAATTGTCGCCAAGTATTCAATGATGGGATTTTGTGAAATCCCTGAACATTTCAGTAATTTCATGAAATTTCATGAAATTCGTGTCTTTAACTCATAGAACGGAAAGGAAAATTGTCACCAAGAATTCAATGATGGGATTTTGTGAAATCCCTGAACATTTCAGTAATTTCACGAAATCTCATGAAATTCGTGTCTTTAACTCATAGAACGGAAAGGAAAATTGTCACCAAGAATTCAATGATGGGATTTTCTCCATCGGTATGACCTGTACGCGTGATACATACATATATAGCCAGCCGGACCAACTCAAAAACTGAAGAAACCTATTTTGACAGTTTTGGTTGACGGTTTCTAATATTGTTTTAATGACAATGAAATTTGTCACATGCGGAGATATAACACAAGTAAATAGACACATTTTGAAACAAGACGCCTTTATTCAACTCATCTCATCAAGGTTCTAGCGAGGCTCATAGACCTATCTAAGTGCTTTGTTGACATTCATCTCATTCTGCCGTATATTGTGTAGCACTAGTGTTAGTATAGTGTGCATTTGCTTGGCATAGAGAGGTCATTGCCCAAGTAATTCTAAATGCAGTGACATTTACTGTATTGACATTTACTGTATTGACTATTCCAAGTGTTGATACATCTGGATGTTTGAATCTGTTACGGATACCTTGATGGTGTTGCAGTTGATACTTAAAAGTTTGGCCTCTTGTGTTTTGACTAAGGGAATGTGTTAGCATGGATATGTTATATTTACAGATTGAACAGTAGGTTTTAGTGTCAAGACATATCATGTTGTGAGAAAGTTCAACGATCTAAACTATTTAGGAATATTCTATTATGGAAATTCAGATTGGATGGACTTGCCAATTTTACACGCTTTACTCTTTCAGGTATCAAATTTAAATGAGCTGTTATCGTCTCCTGTCCTACAAACCCCCACTCAACAAGCGAGGGTGGGAGTTTATTGAACAAGGACAATATGGTCAAGTGGGGTTTAAAGACCAATACATTCTGTGAGTGTTGTGAAAGGGTGCAAAACATTGAAACTGTCCAATCTCATCTGATTTAGCTAACACTGACCTGCTAAATACCAACCAAACAAAGCTAGAGTGGCTGGCTGTCTGGTGCGACAAGCTATGATGATTATGATTTTCTCTGGTGAGATATCCGACCAATATGCATTGGAAACACGATGGAAATTTTTCTTTTACATTTTCCATCCCAATTAGCCCAAACATATTCAACAAAATTTATGTTAGAAGATTGACTTGACTATAAAAGTCACTTAATTAATACCTTTTTAGACTTGCCATTTTCAAATATATTTTGCTATAAACTCCACCCTCCATGAAAAGGATGCTGGTTTTATCCAACTAATCGTTAGTGTATACTGCAAAAAGTACCGCCTTCAGAATGGATTTGTATTTTTCTGAAATGATATTCTGCATGCACTCCAGACGCTTCGAAGGACCACTGCTCCAAATTTCTTCTCAGACCATAGCTGAAAATCTGCCATGTTTAATAGTGCTCTCTAAGTTGTTTGAACAAAATATTGGGTTAGCAACTTCTGGGTGCATGGCCCAATTTAACATTGATCGGGCCTATTGCATAACATTTCTTGGGGTCCCTTCGATTTTTGTATTTAGCTATTATTTTCAAACAAATCA
>VCCN01004376.1:1017189-1027367 GCA_006491835.1 Architeuthis dux
ACAGGTCCATGGGAAAACAGCTAATGATCCCCTATATAAAGTGTAATCTATAACAGTTAATTATTTATTTTTTTAAACATTTACATAAATAGTAGTAAAATGAACAAGACCTTCTTTTTTTAAAAACACAATACATTGATGGGGGCGGAATATAACTTGTGTCTAGTCTTTTCCTACTGCGTTTACTGTCCCATGGGCACCAGACGGTTAGTCTTTCCCCCATCTATAGCCATTTCTTCTTGCTAGGTGACAAGCCTATTTCCATTTGTGTTGCTTAATTATTTGTATAATATCCCTCACTCTAGTCCTCCCTCTGGTCCATGTCGATCTTTTTCTATTTCTTAGTGTTAAACCTATCATTGCTCTTTACATGGCTCTCTGTACTATTCTGAGTTATTTTTCAGCTCGTTTTGTTAATGTCCATGTTTCGCATCCGTAAGTCATTGCCGGTGTTATGCAACCGTTGTATACTGTACGCTTTAAGAACATTGGCAAGGTGCTCTTCAATATGTCTCTATTCATTCCGAATGCTTTCCAACCTATACATCTTCAATTTTATTCGTTTGTGGACTATAGTTTCGTCATATCTTGCCATCATCAGCGCGAGTTGAATATAAACAGTGTAGACAGAGAAATCAACGCTTCATGGTGATTCCAAGTTACGCTTGGTACATTGGCAAGGTGCTCTTCACTGCGAAAAAATAAAACGACGCACATTATAAAACAAATATGTACATAAATAGTAGTAAAATCAAGATGAACAAAAAAAATGTTGTTTTACAACATTGATGCGGAATATAACTGGTTTCCGCCGATGCTTTGGGCGATTTTGTTTAAATTAAAACATATATGCAAAAAAAATATTTTAAAATATATATATATAATTTTATGGGGGTCTCACGACAAATTTGTTTCACACTTATTAGTGACTCTTCAGTGCTTCCTAAAGGTTAAAGACCACCAATAAAACAAATGAATCTTTGCAATAAAATGCGTTAGATTGCATCAGACATTTTAGTGTACGTAATTATTGCTTCAGATTGCATCAGCCTTTTCTCTGGACCTGCTAGGCATTATTCATTTACTTTTTGTCTTTTGTCTTAATTCCACAATCGATTAGACATTGGACTGTGTACTTTTCATGTAAGTTTTCATACAAGACAAAAGTAATGTTCAACGATAAAGTCCCGGAAAATGCCATGAAGACAGAAGGAAAGTTTCAAGAAGAGGTCGATGAATACATCTACGTATGACAGATAATAAACCTAGAGAAAGACCATGACTGCGAAAGCATTTGGTATGAATAGAGACATTCTGAAGAACACCTTTCCAATGTTCTCAAAGCGTAAAATATACAACGGTTGCATAATACCAGCCATGACTTACGGATGCAAAACATGGAAATTGGCGAAACGAACAGAGAACCTACTTAGAATAGCACAGAGAGCCATGGAAAGAGCTCTGCTAGGGATAACTCTAAGAGATAGAAAAAGATCAACCTGGATGAGAGGGAGGACTAGAGTGAAAGATATTATACAAATAATTAAGCAGGGAAAATGGAGATGGGCTGGTCTCGTAGCAAGAAGAGATGACAATAGATGTGGTAAAAGACCGATTGGTTCCCATGGGACAGTAAACGCAGTATGAAAATACTACACACAAAATGGAGGGATGAGATAGAAAAGTTTGCCGGTAAGACATGGCAGAGGTTAGCACAAGATAAGTCGTCATGGAAGGAGATGTGAAAGGCCTTTGTCCAGCAGTGGACTTATAACGGCTGATGATGACGACGACGATGATGATATATGTATATATCTCCCTCATGAATTAAATCCACAATCCATAGACTTTGGCCTATAATGTATACTTGAGATTTCCTTGTAACATACTGAAATACCTACAGATTAATTACTTTCATGGTAAAATAAAGTGTATTTTCCCATTCTCCATGTCCTAAAACCATGATTTACCCCTTTAAAGTACTCAGATATGTCAACTGGGAGACGAGATATGAAATTCTTTTTTTCTTTGGGTGTGCTGGCGGCCATTTTGTTTTATGCAAATGAGGTAGTTCTTCCCAACTTTTGGGGGGAACAACTTTTTAATTTGCAACACTTCATTATCGATAGTTCTGTTTGTTAATTGATTACCAAAACTTTAAGTGAAAACTTTATATAATTCATTCACATACACATAAAGCATTCCTTCCGCTTGTTCAAGTTCACTCGATTCTAAGGTAGATTTGTTTTGTGCTTTGTTTTGACGGAATCTTAAAGATTTCAATCATAGAAGTACTTTTTGTATACTGTATTCTGTGGATTCTCAATTCAACGACCGTAATGTCTAAAAGAACGTCCGATCGATTGACTCAGGCAAAAGCAAAGATAACGAAATCGTTTACAACAAAAGGAGAAGTGAGCCTCAAGAAAGTAGAAATGAAGAAAAGCATGAGCAAGGAGTCGTTAGCGAAAGGAGCACAGAAACAGAAGTACCCACCTCATCAACTTCTACGTCTAAGCAAACAACCAGCGTTGTATTAGAAACTCCAAGTGTGTATATCAAGTTATTGACAGAATCGAACCAGCCGCGGACTTTTAAATTCCCAGCGCGGACATTTGGAAAACAAAATTTTAAAAGGTCCTTCCAATCATCATGGTTTGACAAATTCAAGTGGTTTCACCATGGCGCAGATTCCGACTCAGCATTCTGCTTTACCTGTATTAAAGCATTTCAACACAACTTGATTTCGTCGACAAAAGGCGTTACTTTCACTCAGTTTTCCAGAATTGGAACAAAGCATTGGCAAAAGACAAAGGAATCCACAAACATGAATCGTCAGGGTGTCACAGAGAAGCTATTGCTCAAGATATCGACAAATATGGGCTTGAGGCACAGCTGCCTCTTTTGCTTCCACCCGCAGAGGATATTAAATTTGAATTGACACAATTCACTATCTATGATCTGGTTAAGATGTTCTCAGAGATTTGACTATTCAAGAAAAATTGCAATGTCGGAGGTGATTGAAGTTGCAACGATTCTCCTTGTATTGCCAGCAACCAATGCTAACAGTGAGTGATCTTTCTCCGTCATAAAACGAGTAAAAGCATACTTGAGGTCTACAGCAAATAGCAGAATGTACCAGAAAGAAAGAGTTGACAACATAAGGTCTATGATACACCTATGAACTAGCAAAAAATAATTGAAGAGGATAATTGGTTTATTTACTCTTTCTGTAATATTAAAGCTAGCTTCTTGCAGCATTTTTCGAATAAATAAGGAACATATATTAGCAAATTATTGGGAGGGGGCTTCAGCACCCACCCCCAGTTCCGACGACCCTAATATATATACTGCAGGCAGTACCCAGCGTTAAATGGGAGAAAGAAACTTTAAATATAACTATATTTTGTTTATAGCGGGTGGCCTGCGTAGCCCCTCCTAAAACCTTAAATTATTTTTTTGAAAACAAAGAATTCATGTGCTCACTTTTGGCATTAGTAGTTCGCATGTCATAGCGGACAATCGGACCTAAATAGTTCCCATGTTTTATTGTCGTTTTGGGTTGGGGTTAAGGGTTAGGGATAGGGTTAGGACTTTTGCGCAAAGTAAAACATGTTTTATCGTCGTGTTAGGGTCGGATTCCTTTTAAAATACTGCTAAACTGGCATGAGCACTGAGAGAAAGAGAAATTCACGTCCGCGGATGGTTACGACGAACGGGAAATAAGGGTCCAGTTTAGCATTATAGTTACATTGTAAATAGCAACCCACCCACCATTAAAACCTTTTTAAAATTTGTTTTCTCAAAAGATTTCCGGAAGGTCTAAAAGTCTAATAGATTGAAAGCACTGAGAATTGAAAGAAAAAGTGTTAGTTTTCTCCGTCTGAGTTTGAACTCAGGCCGATAATTTCATTTCTCGTGCTTTTAACCGTATAGCCATTGTTACTTCCAGTCATTATTTTAGAAATAAACAAATAGAAGTTTACCAGTTAGGGTGGAAAAGTAGTTTTGACCCTGAATTGACATGTAAGGACCTCAGGGGTCAGCACCACCTATCCTATGTTCATCCTCATAACTAACTACGGTCGGTGTATGTATGTTGCTGATAATAAAAGTAAACCAAAAATGACTTCGAAACATTCCGATATTCATTTAGTAATTAATGAAAATTTTTCTTTTGACTGGAATTTGGACTTTTTTCTTTCTAGTAAAGCCAAGAAAAAACTCAAGAACTAATTTATTTTTCAATTTTAATTACATTTTTAAAATAGGGTGTCGATGTCTGCTGGATCATTCGCAAACATTCATTTTATAATATGGGTTTTATCATCCTGTTCTTCCAATGGTGTTATTTAAGATCTAAAATAAAATTATTTTTCTGAAATGTCAGTTTTTTCGTTTTGTAACCTCTAAATGATACAAAAAAGTATTCGACGAAACGATATTTGGCGAAAAGCCAAGTCGGCAAAACTAATATTCGTCAAACAGGTTGTCTACGAAACGTCCGCATGTCGAACTGTTGTCGGCTAATTGTGTATCGGCGATATGTAGTTCGACGAAACGACCGGACACGGTATTTTGGATGATATTTCATTACCTTTGCCTTTTTCTTTTCATATCTGTAATATTACAAATCTCGGAAGAACCCACTTCTACTCTTTAATGTATGTTCAAAAAGCAATTCCTTTATATTCCGAATCCTCGGTTATTTATTGTTAGTGGTCCAAGGTTTTTTGAAATGATCAACATCTGTTACTGTTATTATTAGAAGTAAACAGAGAAAAGGGACCACTGGCCAATATTTATATTGTCTGCTTGTAGAGCAGCACTTGTCATATTCTTCTATAGTGTAATGGTTAGCACTTCAGACTTTAAACCCAGTGATCCAAGTTCAAATCTACGTGTCCGCTTTAATTCAAGTTCGAATAGTAAATCCTTTCTATTTCGAATCTTAAGGTTTTTATTGTTAGTAGGGGATTACGACAATACCTTTTTTCTAATGGAATCATTAACATCTTTCTGCATTGTTATTGTTAGACGAGAACAGAAGAAAATGACCACTGACCCACCATTACATTGTCTGCTTTTAAGGGGACAGTCATGAACTGGTTCTGTGGTATAGTAGTCAGCACTCCGGGCTTTGAATTCATCGATCCGAGTTCAAATGTTGGTAAAACCTACGTTTACGCTTTGATTTATGTTTGAAAAGCAATTTCTTTATATTCTCAATCTATTGTTAGTGGTCCCAATTACGCCAAGGTTTTTTTCCTTTTTTTAAATCATCAACATCGTTCGTTATTGTTATCTAGGATGATCAGGTCAATGTTTTTCATGGGTTGTAGGACCCCAATTAATGCATTTTTTCTGAAAGAGTATGGATTGAGGCGCAGAGAACTTTGTATATATATATATTTTTAATAGCACAAAGGAATCAAAAGTTATACAAATTTTCGAAATTTTTAAGAATTCCAATAATTGGGAAATGAGTGTAAACATGGTAGTGGAGCGGTTAAGGTGGGATTTTGGGCTGAATTGAGCACTTTGGGTTAAAAGCATGAAACCTCGTACATATATGTAGTTACCCCTACTGATTAATCTTTTTCATATAAACGCCCATATCTTTTGAGCTATACATCATATAATCATGCTTTTTGGAACTAAATGGATTTAAAGTCAGCAATATCCCTAGATAACGGAAATGTAGATTAAATATTTATTTAAATTTTAAAAAGCAAAATAATGAAACAAAATAATAAGCCAAAATTGAAACATTGTAATAAAAAAAATAATAAAACATAATTAAATCATTAGTCATATCTATTAAAACTAACATAAGCTCTAACCATTATACTGTAGTTCATAGTACTAGAACTGTTGTTAATTTAACTACTTGCCCTATGAAGTAAGGCTTAACATTTATCTATATATCAAAATTCAAAAGGAAATTAAAATATATGCTTTAGTATGTACATGTAGTTAGTCTTGGAAACAGATGCCTTCACAGTGCAAAGGGCTGTGCACTAGAGACTGGCCTTGTAACACTTTCACACACAGTTGCATGCTTTTTTGCAGTTGCAATGTATCAGCTTATAGCATGTGTCTTCATGCTTGTCCAATAGTTGTCCACTTTGGTTTCCATGAGCCATCCTTTTCAGTCCATCCCCAGTCTACAGGACTTGGAAGTCTGGGCTTTGCAGCACGTGTCCCCAAACATGTCCTCCTTTGTCGACTGCTCTAAGCACATGCTGTTGAAGAGCTGCTTGTGTTGGTGGAATATTCTCCAAAGCTCGGGACATTCTTGCAAAGAGATGCAACCTCGCCTGATTTACCTTGGACAATCCACATGTCCTGTCGTACATAAGACCAACATATTTCTCAAGCAAATAAAATATGCTGTCAGGGATACTTGAAGGGACATCTGCGAGTTGCAGGAATGCATCAGTGACATTGCGAAATACAGGAATACTGGAGGCACATTTGTGTATGATCTTTTTACTCTTCTGGGTTGTCTCACTTATCAATGAAATAGTGTTGGATACTCGTTGAATGTCCTGGACTTGGATAGAAAGGAAACCCGAAGACTTGCTTGTAAAAATATCTGGACATATTTTTATTACATAACATACATCTTTGTCGGCCGGATAGTGAAGAGTGGAAGAGAGAAGACAAGGAGAACCGACAGGCTGTCCCCCAGCAGGGACAGCGGTTTCGTGCCTTTCGGCTCCGCTGATGTCTGTCTTCTTTGAGTGTCGAGATTTCTGTCCGCTTCCCAGGCCGGGATGATTTCTTTTGGGTCTGCTTTATAGATCTCCCCAATGCATACGTGGTGTCTCACGATAACAATGACCAATCACCATTTCCCGTTTACAACAATGATGCAATACACCCATCTCTCAAGGTGATCGAGGTCACTTACATTTCCGCCACAGGTGGCCGGATACGCAAATCATAACAATAGCACGTGATGTTCCTTAATTTTCCACTGATGGTTGTTGCATCATGGATATACCTGCCCCTCGAAAAGAATATTTGGCAGTTGCAGAACTCGGGTTGTAATCAATAGTGTCTACTGCTGCCACAATAAAGATGTTCCTTGCAAGTTGGGGGTGGGGACAACTCCTTATCATACATGACACAAACACTGTTAGCTATCTCTGTAGGAATTACTAGAACACGATCATATGAGATACATAATCCCATGTTTTTGAGGGTATCAATCATACCTTTTCTTTCTCGTTTCGCCATGTATGTTTAGTGCTAGATAAGTCGGTAGAGATGTTTCTCTATCCTTGTTGTGTCGATTAATTCTGTTATGTGTTGCCCGGCATGTGCTGGGTGTTTGACACTGTTGAACACAATAAGCTGTGAGATAGTTTGACTTGCACAGGCTGTGGTTTTGTCTTGCACAGTTTGATCTTTGATATTTGGTCCAGCAAGTGCCACGTTAATTAATGTTGTTTGAGTGGAAGGTATAGATATTTCCTGACAATCCGGGAGAAACTGTCCATCAAAGTACTGCTTCAGTTTTAAAATATCATGTCGAATAATGGTGGCTTCCTTTTCTAGGGTAAGTGCCTCAGAATCAAAGTCTTCATGGCATGCTTGTTCAAGAGCTGCTCCAATATTTTGGTCATATGTAAGTAGAACTTCCTTGCCTTCATTGTAAGACCTAAGATCTGGAATGGCAGCCAATATCCGCTTCTTCAGCCGTGTGGTGTGTACTTGCACTTCATATATACCAAACTTCTGTATCCTAGATATGTAAAGGCTCTTAATGTTCTTCATACTGAAAACTGGCCAGGATTCCATTGATTCTTTGCATGATTTGATGTATGAGACCAGTTCCGCAAAGGCTAAGCCATGCCATAAGCTGCCTGGAGACTTCTCCGTATTCTTATTCCTTGCAAGTTCATCGCGTTTGTAGAGTTTTGTCAATCAGATTGTATGGTATTGAGCATCAACGGCCATAAAAAGCAGCTATTTTTGCCATCAGCTGACCCTCAGAAAGATCTGTAGCACACTTACTTATGAAGGCTATCACGTCCAGAAGGAGTGTTGCAGAAGATGCACAGATCTGGTTCTTTATTCTCTGAATAGGATCTTCTTGTATCCCAGGACTTTGCTCTGCAGATTCTACAGTTTTTCTCTTGTGTGCTCCCTGAAACTTTTCATTACTAACTTTATTTTTGCACGACTTATGCCATGCAACACTATTTTTCTGTAATGTGTATACTAAATCTGTGCATATATTTAAATGTTATATATTCACTTCATCAGGGATGACATCAAGTTCCTTAGATTTTAGAAGGTTTCAGCAACATGGCTGTACCCAGTACCAACACCCTTTCTTGTAGATTTTGCTGGACACTGCAATGGCTCTGTAGTTTCTTTCTGGCAAAGTATACATAACTTCCAGTCGGTTGGATTGTTGATCTCCTTGGAGGAGCTTGGAAAATCAATATCTACTATCTCTTCGACTTTTTATATAACGAGAATTTTTACAAACTTAAGATAATGAGTCCTTAATGTGGATTTGTTTAATAAGTCCCTTTTTTGTTTCAACAGGAAAAAAGAAGAATTTATTTTTCAATTACCCAGTCTGTTGATTCTCTTGTGGTAGATCTGAAAACACGTCTTTCTTCTCTAAATTGCTAGAGTCAACTACTAGATTCAGACTTTTCTGACACTTGGGTATTTCCAGGTGTCTGTTCAGTGTCTGATATCTGAGGTCATTGATCCAGCCACATAAATGTTGATATTGTAAATTAGTCATTGTTTCAATTTTACAGTGAAAACACCCCTTGAAAATTACTCAAGACTGATAGCTGGTCAGCAGGTGATTTTATGAAGCTAGGTATATAGACAATATGTGGGGCCAATAAAAAAAAGCATAATACCCTTATGCAAGGTTCAGACAAAAAAGGCCATGTGTCTGCCGGACTATATGTTCTAATGCAATGCCTAGATTTAAGTATTTTGTTTGGAATGACTTTATTGACCTCAAATCTATACATTTAGAAACCAAGATGTTGATTCTAGGGCGTATAGTTCAAATAGATAAGACTAATGATTTAATTATGTTTTATTATTCGTTTATTACAATGTTTCAATTTTTGCTTGTTATTTTGTTTCTTTTTTTTGCTTTTAAAAATTAAATATTTAATCTACTTTTCTAGTGACATCGCTGACTTTAAATCCATATATTTAGTTCCCAAAATCATGCTTATATGATGTATAGCTCAAAATGTTATGATATACTACCACGAAAAGGTCATTTCGGGATCAAACACCTGTGCTGAAATGGAAGTGACCGGTCACCTTAGCATATGCGTAGGTGTCCAAAAAACAGGATGTGGAAACCGGAAACGACACCAGCGTGGACGTTCAAACCTGATAAAGGAAGCTAGGAGACAGAAAAACTCAGACCCGAACAGAAGCTCAGAGGACTCAACCAGAGAAGCAGATCGCCTAAGCCAGGCTGGAAGGCACGAGACCGTTTCCCCTGTTGGTCTCTCGGTACCCTTATCTCTCTCCCACTCTTCATTCTCCGGCCGACAAAATGTATGCTATGAAATAAAAATGTCTCATATTTTTACAAACCAGTTTTTCGAGTCATCCTTTTTGATTGTCCAAGTTCACGATTTTCCTCCCGAGGACGAAGGCACTATAAACAAAAACATATGGGCGTTTATATGAACTGGGTGGCCATTTTGAAAAAGAAAACTTCAACAACCGTCCCCAGGGGGCATTTCTGACCTGGGTCCATATCTAAAAAATAACCAGTAGGGGTAACTACATATATGTACCAAGTTTCATGCTTTTAAGCCAAAGTGTACAATTTTTGGCTTATCCGCCCCACTATGGTACACCAAGTAGAGTATGTCCACGCAGTGCGTATGCATACCTATAATGTCAACACTAATTCCAGCATTTTACATTACACTTCATTCTTTTAATTAAACATCTTTTCCTGATTCCTTTCCAACTTATTCACAGCTTTTCCTTGTTTGTCGATACAAAAAGGAAATTTAATTTCCTATTTGTCCAACATATTCATCTGGCCTTTCGTCACTTCTTGGAAAGAAAATACCTATTCTTGTTTATTTTGAAATTTACACGTGAAAAGAAGGTGTTTATTTATTTGTTCTGAAGAAATACTTCTTCTTCTTCTTCTTCTT
>VCCN01004376.1:1260178-1271002 GCA_006491835.1 Architeuthis dux
GCCCCGAGCGAGGATTGAAACCGGATCTCTGGGTCCGTCATCAATCATCATCATCAATTCTTGCCAACATTGTCATACTTTTTGGTTTATCTGAAGAAAAGAACATTTTAATAAATCACAACAGCAAATTCTAAATTTCCCGAATCGATAATACCTGTCATCATTTTTGAGACTTGTATTATCGTCATAGAAGTTCATGATGTTCTTTTCCCGATTGTTGATTTCAGTATTGAAATAATTACAAGGGAGAAACTTGAATTCAAAGCAAAATGGCGATACCTTTTCGCTCTCTGAACTTCTTCATAAGAAGTTTTTCTAAACATCTAATAAATTTAAAATTTAGCTTTGTGAATCTCTTAACACTTGTTTACGTTACACAAACCACCTTTACTTGACATCTTTGCTTTTTTTTTTCATACACCCAATCAGGTGCAATCAGCTCAGAAGAGATATGCTGTAGTATACTTGGAATTCGGAGATAATCTTTATCTCTGGATTATAGCTATTACATGGCTTCGAAAGCACAAGATTGCATTATTAGCACGATTATTTGGCGAGAATGGCGACTTATTTATGGTGGCTAAGAGAGTAACGTGTTTATGTTCTGTTGTAGTAGTAGTAATCAATATTCAAGACGAGGTAAAGTTCACTATTTCGAATGCTGATCTTTTAAAAAGATATAGCGTCTCCACATTGGTGCTATACAGTCATGCTAGCATCTAATAAATTCACGCAACTTCAACATCTTCGATAACCACGTGGCTTTTTATTTATGTGCACTTGTATGTGCGCGTGTGCTCAGAAGCCCAACTTTGAAATTATTTCCTGACACTTAAAAATGTCTTCTTTTGTGATGAATCTCTATACCGAATAGCATTAACCTTGATTTCACTACCACGAAATTTCCAATTGAATTACTATTTTTATATTTTCTATAGTTTTGAGAAGGGTCATTTATATTCAAATGGTTCTTTTCTATAGTTTTGAGAAGGGTCATTAATATTCAAATGGTTCTTTTCTATAGTGTTGAGAAGGGTCATTAATATTCAAATGGTTCTTTTGTATAGTTTTGAGAAGAGTCATTAATATTCTAATGGTTCTTCGGACGATTGAACTCCTTCTTGTTATTTGTGTTGTAAACATGACGTTTCGGCCTATCCATTCTTCGGCCTTCTTCAGGTGTAGTATCCGAGTGTGATGGGTTAAACAGAAATTATGTTTAAAGGGTGTAACCCTTATAGCACATGGCCCGGGTGTTTCTGTGTCTTTGTCTTAGTTTAGTTGAGGAGTGGAAGCCACATCGGGTTGAAATTCGCATTTGTCTGGCTAATGCATTTAGTCGACATTTTGATGTGAGCCGCCTCTTTGATTTTTCTCTGCTTCTAACATCATTCTCAGTCAATAATCTGAACTTCCTCCCAAGATGTGGTCGGCCATAGCAGATTTATCTATCTCGCCCCTGATTATGGATTTTTTGTTTTCATCCAGTCTGACCTTGAGGGCGTTTCTCTGTTATAGACAAGTGCGGAAGAACCATTTGAATAGTATTATCTTTCAACAATCATTTACACGCACGCACGCACGCACACATACACACAAGAATAGAATATAACTGCTGGGATATTAACGAGACAAAGGTAACTAATTCTAATGTTTAATATTTTCGTTATTTTTAGAACTACAATTCACTGTTTTTATTTTATTTTTAGGCTTGAACACTCTGTATTATGATTCATAGAGTATCGAATAATTTATCACACTAGGAATAGGTTTTATAGTCCCTTGGAAATGGAGAGTGTGAACCTTTTCATTGCTTATGTAAGGTCTCATGAACCCAAAAACAAATTCCTTATAGTGCAGTTGTCTGCCCTTGTTTCAAAGTTGAAGGCCCCATACATCAAAAATAAATTCGGGTTATAACGCAATTATCTGCCCTTGCTTCACACACACTGACACGAGCACACACAAATTATGTTTAGCGGACGTCATACCATACACATAGACTAGTGACGTCAAACAAAGGAGCGCGAAATTCGGTCTCTCTCCTGCCCAGCGTGCTCCCAAGGTAAGCCGCGCAGCCGTTCTGTTTTTGCATTCATTACAAGCAGATACATACACATTTCTCCAAAGACTTATTCCCATGTAATTACAGAAACTTATTGTCTCTTTCTGGTCATATTTCTCCGAAGCATCACACTGACTTTATTGTGTGCCTGGCTGGCTGGCTGGCTATGTATGTATCACATGTACAGGCCGCACCAAACATTTACTCCTTATCATGTCTACAAAATACCTCCCCTCCATAATGGGGTTTTGGTGGGGGGGGTTCAATTTGCAATGTAATTTTATGCTAAATTGTTCCCCAGTTTGTGCCATACACTCATGCTTGTTTTTTTTTGAAAATTCAGACTTTTTTAGTGATCACTACCCAACAAATGGTGCGTGAAATAACTTGTTCATCGGTCACCCCCTTTTTCCAATTTTTAATTGACCACCCCCAAAACGGCATGCTGCCAAAAGACTTTGGTCACGTGACGGTTTCTATTGAGTGAGTGTTATGAATATATATTTTAAGATTGGTATTTGGACGCATAGGTATTTGGACACATTATAGGTGTTTAACCAGGAGTTGTTTTAAAGAGTCAATTAAAGAGTTAATCTCCGTGCAAAAGAAATCCTGAATTTCTATGAGATGATCTTTTCTTTTAAAGAAATGGAACTACTTAACTCGTTTCAGTGGAAGAGTCCATTGTTTCAAACGGTGGGTAGGAGATATTTTTATCAGCAAAATTGTTAACCTTTAACTGTTGAAGAGGATTTTGAGTTTTTGTCACGGAGTTTTTCTTTATATTTCGTTGAAATAATCAATCATTTTAAGAAGAGAATTTATTCTTTCAAAATGTATAAAATGCATTTATAACTAGAAAGCACTCAAAGAGAGCATGCCTCTGTCAACGCCACTGTCAGTAACCATAAACATCATTGAAATCACTTAGTGGATAGATGAGAGACGGGGTAGTTAACTGCTTAAATTTCGACTGTTGCATATATTCTTTGATTCATATATGAAGAAGTTGAAAGAGAAATCAATATAACGAAAAGCACTGGACATATGACTACGACGTGGGGGGGTAATTTTGCATGGATCCGCTCCGGAATTTAATTAGTTCTACCTTTGTCTATTGTCCATCCTTCCAGAAAATCTGAATGAAATTCCTTTGAATATTTGGAGATATATTGCGAACCAACAAACAGACGCGACCAAAAACATATACCTCTTTACAACTTCATTGATTATGATGATCATAACATGTGCGTGGTTGGAATCTTTTGAAAAGTTTGTTACTTTCAAATTTCAAAACCTCGTGAAGTCAGGTTCAGCAATATCTAGTGCGGTTTTGATTATGGCGGGTGTTGGTGTAGTACGGTTACATGTAACGTAGTATAATGTAATTAAGTATAATCTGAAAAAGAAAATATTTAATTATAATAAGACCTTGAACAGTGCGGTTTTGAACAGTACGGACGATTTTGGAACGAATTAATCGCACTAATCAAGGTATTGCTGTAATAGATTCTGTCCTCTACCAACATTATTAAATCAATCTTTTGTTGTGCTGTACTCAGTGGGAAAGTAAAATGTAATCAGGATTCCCAGTATATCATGTTTTCGTTTTCAAGTGGGTTTTAAGATACAGAATCCAATATTAATCAAAATGGTTTGATTAATATTCAGAAATAAATCGACAAAATTGTACATAGAATGTTTTTATTTGTATTATTGTTAGTACATCTTGACACTAGAAATCTTTGGTAATGATCGATGGGGATCGAGTGACAACATGTCTCCTCTAATCTCCAGCACTCTCCTCAGTATTTCCGTATTTTTTTTTTAAATTTATTTCTATGAAATTTGACTAGTTTATACCTTCATCTTAATTTTGATGTCTTTATACAACTTTCAATTCGGGCCATCGTTTCTATGGCAACGAATAACAGCGCAATCGAAAATAAAGAATAAGCTTCTGATGAGAATCGAACCCACACCCTCCATTGCCAGTCCAGGCTGCCTTAACCATTCGGCCATTAAGATGAAGTTAAAACTAGTCAAACTTTAGTAAATTTATTACAATTTATTACAATACTTCATCCAATAATAATAAAGATTACTCTCCTTGCAGACTTTAGTAGTGCTGTGGTTTGTTTATTGTTTTAGCTCTTCCTCGGATCTCCAAATCATTCAACCTCTTTGCAAAGGCCATTGAGATTGATTCAACGTTTATTAATGTGCTGTTGGTTTTCAATTTCACATAATTGGTCAAGATGTTTTGTTCTGTTTGGCTCTCAATAACGATTCTATTTCTAATTTAGGATATCCTATTCGCAGTCATTTTTGAAGGTCTTCTCGTCTGCGATTTCCGTCATTTGTTTTCTGAATTCTCTCAGGAATTGTTTTGTTCGCTCATTCTTTTTTGGCTTCTGGTTTTTGTTGGCCAATTCTGTGAATACATGATTGTCGTTCTTTCGTCAATCTCATGGGTTTTTTTAGTTTCTATCGTTATTTACCTCTGCTAAGTTGGAAGAGGTATATGTATTCACTCGTGTCTGTCCGTCTGTTTGTTCACACGATATCTCCAAAAGTTCTTAAAGAATTTCAATGAAATATTATGAATTGAATGCTACTGTTGCGGGAAAGTGTATATATTTGATGAGAGAGAGATATTAGTTATCTGACTCCATGAGGATAAATGATTGTATACAATTAAAGTTATGGCCTGATGTTAGGTCGGGATGAGCAATATGCCTATTTGTCGGTAAGGGGTTGTAAGTCATTGTGTCTATGTCCCTATGGGGGGAAACGTGTGTCGCTCACTTGTACTAGTGTGTATGTAAGATAACCTTAGCGTGTCGCCAGAAGTGGGAAGTTGTCAGTGAGATGAAATGGCTGGACTGTGGTGAAGGAAAGAGAAAAGGTATACACGATGTTGTGACAAAGGAACTTGGTGAAGGAAAGAAAGGCATGTTGAAAATGACATACGGACGAATAGATAGGAAATACAATTAGCAATGAGTGAAAATACGTAAACGCAAAAGTATAAAATATGTAATAAAGGATATGTATTATACAGGAAATATACAAATGGATAGAGAGTTAAGGTTTGTAAAAGGTTCCTACTTAAGGTTAAAAAAATAGTTGTGTTTTAAGTATTTGCCTCTGTGTTGGTGTATGATTTTGAGCGGCCGTGTGTGTGTGAGAATCAGCAATCTCTCCGACAGGAGCCTAGTGTTGATAGCTAGATGATTGATGTGATCTTATCTTGATAGATTTAGGCGGGAATCCTGTGGAGCCTATTTTGGGGATATTTTCCTAAAGTGTGCTCGAAAAAGGGTTCTCAGCTGAGAGATCTATGGAAGGTCATAATATGGTGTGAATGTTTGGAGGTGAGAAACCGACACTACCAATTGTGTATTTCGTCCATAATCAGCTACAATAAATATCACACTGGGCTTCTTGCAATCAATCTGACATCATTCATATAAGATCAAAACTGGCGACCACCAACCAGTATTTGCCACAGTAATACATATTAGTTTTTTGGATAGAAGAGTTGAACGGCTATACTGTTTCAATGCTAAGGTACGATATTTATATATATACATTTGAACATCTGTAATATATGTAGATGGCAGTAAAACCGGCGAGCGATACTACCTCTGGACCCCAAATCGGAGGTGAGGCACTATGATGTTCTGAATACTACAGATTCCTTAAGAGTCGTTCTATCTCACTGGGAAGATGTTGTGTGTCGTTTTCTTTTATCATTTTGCCGTGGTTTGTTGGTTGTGGTTGAGTTGATCAACAGCTAACAGGAGCTAAAAAGGTTAAACTGGAAGGAATCGTCAACGCCTCTCATTCAGATGTAATATACTTGAATATACTTGAAATAGGCTTTTTTTGACAGCAGTTAATTGCATCATTAAGCCAGCTTCAGTATATTTGGGCTGGGTTTAAACTAATAAGAAAAATGGTAGTTAAATTTGGTATGTCCGATATCAGAATAAAGTTGTTTTTTTTTAATTGATATTCCCGTATGTGACCGTCTTTTCACTTAGACTATTTTGCTACTCCTGCCGAGAGGAAACGTTTTTCTAACACCAGTGGGGGTCTGAGTTTGTAGTTTATGGCTGTGTCCTCTGGTTTTACTGCAGATAGATGCAGAATTTTCTTATCAGGGCATATTGAGCAATGGACGTCAGTATCTACTCTATGTATGTTGTCCCGGATTCTATAAACCTCGTTTTCTTCTGTATTCAAGGGTCTCTAAGTCGGTTTATAGCTGCTTGCGAGAATGTTTTCAGGGTCCCTGTGGCAGTTTTGGTTTTACATTGGCAGGACACAATGGAGATCCTCTCCAGTAAGTCCAGCAACTTCAAACGAGCGTTGATTCACTTCACGTAGAAGTTCAATTCGCACCGAATTTGAATGATTAACTTGCAACACTCGAAGCGCATGAGTGGAAACCCGGAAGGCGATCTGACTTTAGCTGGCCTGTGGTTCTGAGTATATTGACACAATTGGTCATTAATCACTGACCCACAGCACATAGCTGGTTATTATCCACTTTCCCGAAAAGTCCAGGAATCTGATAACGATTTGACGACCGAGTTCTTTTTCCTAATCAACTTTGATCAGTTTTCTCCAGAAACATTTCCGTTTTCCTATCTTAAAATCATTTTTTCTAACACCAGTGGAGGTTGTCTGAGTTTGTAGTTTATGGCTTTTACTGCAGATAGATGCAGAATTTTCTTATCAGGGCATTTTGAGCGATGAACGTCAGTATCCACTCTATGTATGTTGTCCCGGATTCTATAGACTTCTAGTAGGTCAGCACGTTTTCTTCTGTATTCAAGGGTCTCTAAGTCGGTTTATTGTTGCTTGCGATAACCAAAATAACATTGTGGATTACTTTGTGGCCATACTGCATTCTTCCTCGGCGGTGGCCTTTACTAAACTTTAGCAGCATTTTGTAGACTACAAATTACATGGCTCATGCCATAATTGCAGACCCATTCGTCAACCTAGCCGGGCTCCGACAGAATGAGGTGAAGTGATGTGATGTGTATCACTGGATTATACTGGTAAACCCTGAGTTAATTCCAGGTTCGAATCCCCGGCTTGCCCCATGTCAATTATTTTATTTTTCAAACTCAGTTTTTACCTCATTTCATTAGAAACAGTCAACCAAAAACTGTCACCAAAACTGTCAACATAGGTTTCTTCAGTTTTTAAGTGTGGCTGGCTAACATGTATGTGTCGCGTGTACAGGCCGCACCAATGGAACTAGAGGGCTGAAGATTTAAACATTTACTCCTTATGTCTAAAAAAAACATTGTTCCCTCCCCCCCCACACACACAAATAGGTTTTTAATGTGGGTTCAATTTACAATGCCAAATGTTACGACCGAAGTTAAGCAACGTCGAGCCTGGTCAGTACCTAGATGGGTGACCGTCTGGGAACACCAGGTGCTATAACCAGCTGGGGGAGGCATCCCCTGCGGCCATGGCTGATCTCCAAATGTATTGAGCACTTCTTTTCTTTTGGAAGCCTTCAGCATGATCGAGCATGGGGAAGTGGAACTTGGGCACAACACTTCCTCCACACTAAGCGCCCTAGCATAGCAACTCTTGTATACGGTCAAATCGCGTTGGTTACACCGGTTCTCGTAAGGTCACCGAAGCTAAGCGATGTCATCATCAACCGTCATGAGTCCACTGCTGGACAAAGGCCTTTCCCATCTCCTTCTATGACGACCTAGATTGTGCTAACCTGATACTAAGTTTTAAAATCTATTCCTTAATGACCCTTTTTGAGACAAAATTATTAATAGTCCAGCTGCTAAGACCCTTATTTTAGGCCAACTGTTCACTTTTTGAAGAAAGTCTCATTTTAAGTTTAGAAGAACTATATGATGTACTAATTTGATAGAAAGGGGGATCCACTCTGGATCATGCTTATTTCAACAACAAAAATTAAATAATTTTCAGAAATGTTGAAATTAGAATATCTGGTTCTGGCACATTTTTTGAGTTATCATTAATTTGGGGTAGAATCTTGGCAACCAGGTTAAATCATATCTAAAAAAAAACATCCAGATTAAGAAAAAAGTTGTTGCCAGTTTTCCTATGCACTTTAAGGGCGGACATTTTGAAATTCAAAATGGACGACTGTGAATGTGCATTTCTTTCAATTTTGACTAAGTTATTGTGCGTCACAAAATTTAATCACCTCTTTCGTAGCCTATTGTCCACCCTTCCACAAAATATCATTGAAATTCATTGAGAACTTTTGGAGATATCGTGTGGACAGACAGGAGCGAATACAGAAATGTATGAAAAAAAACAACGGGAAAATATCTGTCAGATTCAGAGTGGGTCTCTCTTTTTATCAAATTAGGACACCATTTTCTATAGCTTGATCAAATATGGCACTTTCTTCAAAATTTGAACAATTTTCTCTTTTAGCAGCCGGACTATAAATGCTGCCTAATTTTAAACATATGCACACATATATTTAGATGTGGTAACCGAAGATAATCATAATTGACTGAGAGACAAATCGTAATGGCCATATTTCCTGGCGAAGACGCTATTTTTGTTTTCAAAACAGACCGACGGTTAATTCTTTTATAAGCCTAAAACTAGTACGGGGTCTGCAGCATATGTTATAGACGGGCACCAAATTAAGAAAATACACATAAATATTAAAACACATACATTTTTATTTGCAAAGTAATTACATTTTGATATTTCATACAGCCAGATAATACGACAAATATGTCTGGCATTTCAGTAATGGTATTACTTTGATTTTGTTTTCATCAGCGGTTATGACTTCAGTTTCAAATACTTTCGTATTTATGCGTCGTATATGTACCCAGTAGAAGCCACACTCCCATTGGTTACTGTATTGCAATAATAACTCTAATTCATCATCATCATCAGCCGTTATAAGTCTACTGCTGGACAAAGGCCGTTCCCATCTCCTTCTATGACAACCTATCTTGTGCTAACCTCTGCCAAGTCTTACCGGCAAACCTTTCTATCTCGTCCCTCCATTTGCGTCTGGTCTTTTCCTACTTCCTGTACTGTCCCATGGACACCAATCGGTTAGTATTTTCACCCATCTATTGTCATCTCTTCTAAAAAGGTGATAATTGGCTAAAATCGGTAATCTCAAACACCCAATCGTTTATGAAAGTTGAGGGCAGTATATTACTATTGTAATAGAGCAAGTGCGGAATCGCTGAATTGGAATTGATAGTTTGTGAGCATTTAGCGCGGGGCCCCTGAAATTGCGGGGCAAGTAGCATATGCTTCTTTTGCTACATAGTTAATGCGGCACTGTCTATACTTACCCCAGAGGAAGGTAATCTATGCTAGACTGTAATCTGAGCTCTTGTATACGGCTTCTGAATCAAGTGTATGAATTATACTTACTAGAATCTACATGTGCTGAGACGTTAATTTGATGTTTATTCGATTTTGTTGGGGTTTTTTTTTTCAAAATTTTGCAAGTCAAAATTGGGGTGCGTCCACACTGGAAAATATGGTATTTCATTAGGGCTCCGGAACTGCGGGGGAAGCTGCCCCCTGCCTTCTTGGCACGGAAGCATCTGTGTGCCCTCAGTCTGAACAACAGAAGGACCGAATGGATAACTTATGCTGTGAGAAAATTGCGAGGCGATTTCTTGCAAAAGCCGAAAGGCGTCAGAACTATTTCGTAACATTTTCGAATGAAACATTATTAGAAAGTTATAGTGAAGATTAAGATGGATCCTTTCAGAAATAATTCCTGCTTGTTTTTATGATCAGTATCATATTCAGATATACTTTAAATATTGATTGCATTGACGATGATAAGGCTTTTCCACTTCTTGTTAGACCCTCGGTACACTCCCTGCTCGTTTGCCATCACCTTGAAACCTCACAATGAAAATTTGTCGTAAAATGCCCTTTCTGAAAAGCTGCCCCAAATTGCTACCGGCGCCCCTGGACATCTTTATAGTCTAATCACAGCAAGATGATACACATATATTATGCGGCCCTGTCGGCTGACATGCTGACTGAATGCCCTGCAGAGGGGTAAGACCCCCCCAAAAAAAAAACAGGCGCCACCAAAGTCGCAAGACTCTAATTTAAAAAATAACCGTTTACCAAAGTCGCAAGACTCTAATTTTAAAAAATAACCATTTACCAAAGTCGCAAGACTCTAATTAAAAAGAAATAACCGTTTACCAAAGTCGCAAGACACTATTTTGGGGATTATAAACTGTTTTCGGCATTAGATAACCCATCAATGTTTGATATGCCGCTAAACAAATCAATCAATCAAAACAAATACTATGAGACAATGTCCACCCCCACCAAACAGTCCATTCAGCAACTGTACAATGATGAAAAAGAAAATAAATCTGTAAACTAGCTTTCCTCTGGAGCCTGGTGACCCGTGCGGAGCAAGGTTTTAAATATGTCGGGGGTCTTAGTTATTTTATTTGATGTGCACTTTAAATGACGATAATACCACTTCTTGGTAGACCCTCGGTACACTCCCTGCTCTTTTGCCACAACCTTGCAATGAAAATATGTTGTAAAATGCCCTTTATGAAAAGCTGCCACCACTGCCTAAAATTGCTTGCAATATGCTAATACATACGAATACAGAAATCTTAAACCTAAAACCTAGCTCAGCAGTAAATCTTATTGCCGTGTCTCACATGCGGCTCTCGTAAATCGTTGATAGTCCGTTTGATTTTCATTCATCA
>VCCN01004376.1:1284800-1294982 GCA_006491835.1 Architeuthis dux
GTAGGTAGAAGCTGATTTTATTAATATATTTGGGTAAAAAGAGAAATAAACTCTTCTGGATGTGAAATAGGTTATATAAAAAAAGTAATATCTATTAGTTTGCAGGAATTTGATTTTTTTTAAAATTTTAATCCATTGTGTACCAGCTCTGGTACAGTGAATCATACATCTGGAACAGTGAATCATACATCTGGAACAGTGAATCAACATAAGATTGAATGATCTGAAGAAGTCCCAAAGTTTTGATGAATTGTAGACTGTTACCAAAATCTCTCAAACATTCATTGGCAAAAACTCAGGCGCACTAAAGGAAACATTTAACGCAAAACCAGTCCCAAAATCAATTTAAGAAACAAAAGCCGCAAACATGGTCACTAGGTTTCCTTTCAACCGAAATCACCTTTTCAATTTGTCTTTCTTTGCAGCTACCACCTTTTTGACGACTATCTTCCCAGTAAGGCAGTCTAATCAGCATTATAAATTTCATGTGGAGCAAATTTATGCCTAGTCATAATTTTCTCAAAGTGTGAAAAATGCGGTTACATTGGTTTTATTGAAGCTTGTTGCGCTTGACAAACTCGTAGCCTCAGGAGACCTTTACGAAATATCTTCATGAAAGGCGAAATACCGTCTTCGCCTGAATGCTGGTTAGTGTCTCACGTTGCTTGATATTTTTTGTCGTGCGAACTCATAGGCAAGGTTTCTTACATTCCATTGATGACAAGACGTATTGCATTTGAGACTTTTAATACGTACGCCTTCAGGGTAAGTTCTTCGGCTTCACTAAGAATCTGACGACATACGTAGTTTGGGGCCAAATTCATGTAATAAATGCAAGCTACATTTCTCCTTATAGCGTCTGAGAGTACTGAATTTAATTTCCAATTCATTGGGAAAACTTCTAATTGAACAGAATATTATCAGCATCAGTTTTCTTTATTGCCCTTCCCAATTTACGATTACGGACAATCTTTGTCTGAAACTAAGCTGGTTAAATTTTAAGCGTTCAGTCCATTGGTTGGTTTGTTTGTTTGACTAAGCTTCCTACTAATGCCTTAACTGGACACGTGACGGACAGCTTTTATACCCGCGTAAAACGCAGATATTCAAATCCTCTGCTCTTTCGTCCGGGCGCGTCGCTCAGACTCTACCTCCATATATAGAGGAGGACTACAAAGGAAAGACGAAACTGCCAAATCTCCTAAAGTTAAATATTTTTTCCGTTTCTAACCAGGCATGACAAAGCATGTAACACGAGAAAAACGGGGTTTTGTTTGTTACCAATTTAAAATGGGGAATTAACAGACTAAAGAGAAAGTTACGGTAGCGTGCCTTGTAAACAACTATTAAAAATCAACAAGTTATTTAATTTCCATGAAACCTGACCCGACTCTTATTAGACATTCTATTAAGTCTATAATTAAAAAGTACACGAAAACCCTAATCTTTAACTGAGAACTAAATCCGGCAATCTCCTAATACCGGCCACCTAAAGTTTGAGGACTTGAAACATTTAAATAGGATTAATTAATTCCAGATGCCGATCGGGGGGTGTTATTTAACGGGATTATTGTGATATTTATGTTCAATGATCTTGTTTAATATCACTGCTCTCTAATCGCTACACGGTAACGTTTCCCCTCTTTAAATTTAAGTGTTGCAGCAGTACAAAGTGTAACCTCAGAAAATTTAATTTATTGACTCAAACTAGTAACCATATTCTGTATGTTTGGGTTTTTTTTTCTTGGGAGCTTTTACCCAAATTCATAAAATCGCTTTTTAAAAAATGTAGGGTGACCCTAGTATCGACATAGTTTAGTAGCGGTAATATCGGCACCCTACATATTTAAAAGGTGATACCTCCATTAAATAAGACCCCTCCACAGGTAGCTTGAATAAAGGTATCCTATTGTGTCAAGACCTCAAACTCCCAAAACTTTAGATGGCCAGTATTAGGATTAAGCTGGATTTAGCTCCAAGAACAGTATATCATTTATGGTTTCATTAATTTTATATTTTTTTTAGTTATTTATAAACATTTAAAATTTCAGTCAGATTTCTTATTGTTGATCTTTATCATAAAGAATTCTCACCTGCCAGGTAGGCGGGAGTTATTTTGTAATATCGGCATATGCCGATATTATGGAACTGACATGCCGGAATTACAACCCGCCCATTAAAACAGTTGTCTCGGCCTTCCTTTTTTTTTCTTTTCCAAATTATGGATCTGCAGAACTGGAATCCGTACTACCACCCAGACCCAATGTTCATATTCTAATCTATAAAAGTATGGGGTGTTTTCTTTTCTGTTTTTTTTTAGGGGGGGGGGCTTTTAAAATTCATATATTGTCACCAATTGAGTTTATGCTAAGGTGGCCGATAAACGCTCCCCCGTATGGTAATATTTCTTGTTACTTTTAATCCAACTACTTCCAAATTATTCCTGAGATCCTTAGTTGTAATATTTGAATTATTTTCCACAGTTCTTGGAAGGTTACGTTCGGATCCGGTCGATAGTTTCTTCTTCCTACTACGTTCATGTTTATTTGCAACAGTCTTCTCTCTTGAACTTTAGAATGTTTCGAACGGTTGATTCTGGAATAGTAAATCGTTTAGATGACATCATATCCACTGCCTGTCCTTGTAGGCCCTAATAATCTAATTTCTAAACTGTCCAGATGTCTTCGCTATTATCCAAATATGCGGAGCTCCTACTGCCAAAAGAATTCTATACTTTATGACGTGGGTAAAGATCTACACAAAGTCGAACAAAAAATAAAATAGAAACCATTTTTTTCGCCAGTAATTGTTTGTGCTTTTAATCCGTTAGACCCTGACAACCTTCGTAGAAGTTGTTAGTTTTTAGGAAAAGATGTTTACGGTTTTACGAGAGGGGTTCTATTTGTAACTGTATGGTAAACGGGGCCGTTACTCTGTCCGTTGTATAGAAGTGAAACATCTTTGATATTTTAATGACGATTTTTCTGTGCTTTCATTAAGGTTTTTTGGTGTGTGGTGGTGAACGCGGGGCTGCCCAAGGGTGCTCGTGTGACCGCCCAGGAGTGTGTGGGGGGCGCCCACTAACACTTTAATATTCATCATTTATACATGGAACATCATAGTTTTCCTGTTTATACTTTTTAAATGAAATAAGGAATATTTTAAATAAAATAAGAAATATTTCAATTATTTTGTTATTTGATATTTTAAATGAAATAAGTAATATTGTACTAAAAAATATTTTTAATAAATAAGGAATATTGTTTTTGTTTTTTTTGTTTTTTTAAATATTGTTATAGTAAAACAAACATAAGTAATACATCTTCATAAAACATTACTATGGTTTGCTAAACCGAATCTTAACACAGATTCTTTTACAAACTATTACATAACGTAGCAAAGAAACGAACACCTATTATCTGCTTTCTAAACTTCTCTCCCGTAATTGGTCATTTTTTTTTTTAGAATTGACCAATCACAGCGTAACAGGCGAATATCGAGTCAAGCGAATTAATAGTACAGAAATTGAGAGAAAAAGCGCGTAAATTTCTTCCAATGTCGGCTTTCATTACAAGAACTTCCCCAAGAGAAAGCTTAAGCACTTGAGCAAATATCACAGTTGTGTGAAAACCTAAATCATTTCCCAATATTTGGCCACAAGGCACTAAAGATTTAATATTTGGAAAACTCAATTATCAGAACTCTCGCTCATGAAACTAAGCAGTGGACAATAACGGACATTGAAAAGTCATTGAAAGATCACTGCGTCAACAACTTTATGGACAATTGTAAACAGGAATGATTTAATTTTAGTAACTGGTTATTGACCTGTAAACAATAAACTTGCATTCGACAAATATTCAGCCTGATAAGCAGACGAGAATCGATAATGTGAGGAAACATAAAAAATCCAAATCAAATTAATGACGCTAATCTATTTAAGCCTTGTTTATTGAAAATCGAATTGCAATCATCCGAATCTGCATTTTAAGAGAGAGATTGTGTAAGGTAGAAAAGATAAGAAATAAAAGTCGAATATTTTTTCGGGAAAGGAAAACAAATGTTTTGATAAACTCTGAACTTCTCGGATAACAACAGAGCGGGCTGAAATTCACGGGCTCTCTGTTGGTTAACTCGATAAAATCTTTGTTTTATTGTGATTGGTGGCAACTCAGTTCTATATGTGAGTCAGGGCTTTTATTTTGCAATGGATTACCTGCAATGGACAAGGGCTTTTATCTTGCAATGAATAACTATTACACTTGCCACTTTCCGCAGTTAATGGGTGGTCCCCAACCACTGAGCCGCGGACCGGTACCGGGCAGCAAAAGCATGTGCTACCGGAACGATATATTTTTTAATTTCGTTTGTAAAATAAAAACGAATTCATTTCCTTGTAGGCGGCCTTTTGGCTAAGATCAAAGTGTAGTATCTTTTCTTCGAAACCGCCATGGCCTCGAAGTTCAGAGAACCACGGCCCTTCGGTGGTCCTTGTGGCATGCTCGGGTATCGCCCTGGGAGAAGTTGCACAGGATATCTTGGCCAGCTGGTCGGGAGGCGATCACCATTAGCATGCTCAGGATTCGTCCTGAGAAGCTTTTGGGATCTTCACCCCCTCGTGTCATTTGTCTCAGTGACAGGGATTTGGGATTCTCACCCCTCAAGTCTCCAGTCACGGGGACATGGGTTCCCTCTCCCCCTTACTGAATTCGGCACTAAATGACCCACCAAGTGTCGATGTGCCGTTAAACAAAACAAAGAAAGATTCCCTTGGATCTTAATATAAAATTCGTTAGATAATCCCTTTTAGAAACGAAATTGAGTGTATTAGCCCCTTATAAATGACGTAATCGAATTTATGAGACCTTCTAAACAGAAAATAGTCATCTTCATCATTGTTTCCAAGCGTTTCAAAAAGTGGTCTTAGCAATAGCGTTTGTATTTAAACATTGTGAGGACGTTTAATCCTTCGGTTTAATCTTTGTTAAAATGTAGTTTTGTATTTTCTCTAATCCAGGCAAGTGAAGCTTGGGTATTGATCAAATCCTATACATTTCTATGATTTTGACACCCGTTAAATGTCTATGCACACCAAAACCGTAGAACTGAATTAAAAAATTCATAAACTCAATAAAACATAATCTACCACAAAAAACATGTTGTAAACGCATAGGGGTTAAGAGCCCCCTCCCCCACCAACCAGGGACCACCTGTTCTTTTACCAAAATCGGAGTCCTTAAAAAAACAAAACCTCCTACTTTCGGAATTTTAAACTAATTCTGGCATTAAATGACTCATCAAGGATTGATATGCCGCTAAACAAATCAATCACAATCAATCACTTCATATTAGTATTGACGATGTTGACTGCAGTTTGGGCCTATAATAGTGAATATAGACCAGTGGTACCCAACCTTTTCGAGTCATTCCCCACTTTTGTCAATAAGATTACTAGGATTCCGTCTCCATTTAAGTTGTAACAAAGAATAAATTCAAATAACTTTATTTTACGTATAATAAGACAGCTTCATACTAAGAATTAGTTTAATATAGTTGTACTGCTGGGTATTTGCAACTCAAAGAAAGCAGGCGAATATAATTAGAACACATCATTTGAAATTCCAATTTATTACAAAAGAAATAAGAATTCTGCTATCGTAACTGATATACACATCAATGTGATCTCTGTTCTTGTCTTTTTGCTACTAGTTCTTCGATTTGTGGGTATATTAGTGAGAGAGCACATCTTGAATCATTCTCAACTTGGAGCTTATTTCGAGCCTTCGACTTGATAGATAGAAGTGCAGAAAACCCTATCTCTAGACTTTTATTTTTACCTAATAGTCTTATTCCCTCCTTGGACTACCTAAATTCCTCCCCTGGGGGGAATACCCCCGCCCCGTTGGGAACTACTGATATAGACTTTGAACAACCCATAACAACTCCATGCACATTGTAATCTGTCTGTCCTGTCCTTTTATGAACTTACGATAATTTAAGATGTAAGTATAAACTTGCAAATGACAGAAGTTTCCGTCATTGCAGTTCTATGGCTAATTCAATAAAGATTTATTTTATTGTGATTGATGACAACCCAGTTTTATCTGAGTCGGGGCTTTTATCTTGCAATGAATTACTTGCAATGGACAAGGGTTTTATCTTGCAATGGATGACTATTACACTTGCCATTTTCTGCATTTAATGGGTTAACGATAAAGACTTAATCTCTTTCTTTGGAATGAGATGGCATTGTCTAATACAGATCAAGTGGATGGCTCAAAAGTTCGTTTGGTTCATTAAATAAAAAAGTAAGACATTTTTTATTGAACAATATATTTACTGTTTTCCACCACAATCTTCGGCGCTAATGCAGTTACGCAGCCCCATATAAAAACAAGGGAGATAACTCTAAATTCTTATAAAAGCGAGGAAAATTGCTATTTCTTTCAATTAAAGTAATTTGGGAGAGTGAGAAAAAGGTCGGTTAAAAACGTTTTACTAAGAAATTGCTGTTTATTTCAATTACAATAATTTGCCAAGTGTGGATTTTGAGCGTGAAAAAAACGTTTCACACAAAAGGTCAGTTAAAAACATTTTACAGAAAATTGAAAAACTACCAAGAAATCAGTTAAGCTAGAAAAATTGCTGATTTTGAGTTATCTCCCTTGTTTTTATATAGGGGTGCGTAACTGCATTAGCACCTATCTTCTACAATCTCTCAGGCAACTTCGTAGTTCCATAGTTCCATTCTTTGTCAGCAAAAAGAACACTACTTCAGGTGCCTTTTGCAGTCTTCCAGGGAATTGCATTTTTTTCTTCATTAAGATAATTGTGTAAAGATCTTTTGCCAAAGAAACATGCGGTCTGACTGGTTCCTGATCGAATATTGCACTCTTCTATTAAGTAATCCCACGCGGTGCTAGTCTATTGCTGCCTTTATTAGATCTAATCGGGAGCAGTGCTTTTTCGAATCAATCGTTTGGTTCTCCGGAAGGAGCTCATAGTAGGACTCCCTTCAAATCCCACCATATACACATCATGAGAGGTGGTCTCTAGATGAAGTCCGGCCTTTGATGCGGTTAGTGGTGGTTCGTTTAGCTTGTCCCGCCCCCGATCTCTTGTATTTCACGTTGTTTTAAAGTATCCACTTTTCATCGCGCCGTATTATAAAAGTAGATCAAAATTGTTATTGGTTGAAGTTTAGAATGTTTTATTGCCTTTTAGCTTTAGACTCTGAAGAGATTGCCAAAAAGAACTACTTTTGTTTATATCAGAGTTGTGTGAAAACCTAAAGCAACAATGCACTAAAGATTTAATATTTAGTAACGCGATTATCAGACTTCTCGCCCATGAAAATAACAGTGAAACGAGGAATGCAGCCTGGAGTCCTATCAGGTTTGACAAAGACGGAAAGTTTGCGACTATCCAGAGGTACAAATCTAATGCAGTATTAATTCTCATCCATCATGAATAGTCTGAGAGAAACGAAGGCAACTGGAAATAAAATTTGATTCTAATAAAAAATATTCTTGTGGCAAACAAATTCATTGATTATGTATACTTAATTCATCAAATGTAAAAAAAAACAAACATGTCGGTCGCTGAAGTTTCGCTCCGTCATATTTAGGAATGGTGCCAATGCTTATTATTTACTAAAGAAATTTTCACTTGAAAAAAGATTTTCTTCTTGAAAGTCTATTGCAGAGGTTGTAGTTTTGTTTGCTTTATTTGAGTTATAGAATTTGAAATGGGCTGGAAACAGTTCTCTTGATACATTAGAGCACCCGGAGAGAAACGATCCTACTAGCACTCCCTTGCTAATCATCGTTCTATAGAAAGTACGCTTCTGACAGTTCTGTGTATTCTGCGTATTAAATTAAGACTGACCGGACAAAGGAAAGGGGAATGCAATTTATTTGGACAGACCTCAAAAGATACGGGGGGGGAGACAGATAGTGGCTGAGCCAAATCCAGCAGGGATAAGTTGATAATTCCACGTGGCTAAATCGAGTTGTTGTTGTTTGTTTTTTTTCTTGCGGGGGTGGGGTTCTATTGATGATGATGACGACGACGACTAGCATTCCAAGGGAAATTATGAATCACATATATGATGTGTTGGGGATGATCAATTAAAAAAGGGTGGTCAATGAATAAGTTACTTCTCTCTGCTTTTGTTGGGTTGTAATCACTAAAAAAAGGTCTGAATTTTCAAAGAACAAGCTGGCACAAACGAGTGACCAATTTAGCATAAACTTGCATTGCATATTGAACTTCCCTCTAAAAACCTATTATGGGGGTTAATTTTAAAACAAAGAATATTTTCTCTACTCAATCAGGGGAGTGTGGGTATGCAAAATTTCAAGTTTCTACTATGAACGCTTAGGGCTGGGCGAAGTCTAGATACATATAGTAAATGTCAGAACACATGAATAACCTAAACCCAACAATAAACCAGGGTTGTGGGTAGCGGTGATTAATAATAAACACATTAAATTCCATGCCAAACCTTAAATAAGCCTCATATAAGAACAGGGACCGCTCTATTTAACTAATACTAAAGTATACTTTCTCTACATCATGTATATTGTGCGTGCTTGTGTTTGACACGGACATCCAGGAACAGTCAGAACATTTTTATTAGAAGTATTAGTTAATTTAGTCATTCTGAACGGGGGCAATGCCGCCCCCAAGGGGGACGAAAGTTAATCTGTGTGTGGCGATGGATTGTCATATAAAAATGGATTTTCTTGGGGGAAAAAACAATGCGATTTCCATTTGTCTGTAAAAGTCAAGAAATAATAAGGAACCTACTACAATTTGGTGAATTACAAAAATATGTATTTTAAAAAATTGTTTTAATTATTAATTTCCTTTACCGTTATCGCGTTGTTCAGTACGCAAGCACGCGTAGGTCGTCTTGAAATTCCAAATATCCACTGCAAACAATTTATATAATTGACTTGGCTTAACCAAGATAAGGTATTGCATAATGGAAAGCAATGTTCTTTTTAGATGTACAGTCATGCTACTTGTGAGTATTTATTTACAAAAGTTACTAGATAATTTAGAGCAGTCATTCTCCACGTGTGTGTGAGAGCAAGTTTCTATGAACGGTTAGGGCTGGGCGGAGTCCGGATGTATAGATAGACACATATACATATAAATGTCAGAACACATGAATAACCTGAACCCAGTGATTAATGCATTCGTAAATATATAAGATGTCAGTTTAGCTCAGTTGGTAAGAGAGCCGCCTAGTTTCAAATCACGGTAGGTAAATGTTAATTTTATATATCAGTTTGGTTTAACTGGACGTGATAGATAGTTTACCCCGCCCCCCGAATTAGGTGAGGATTGTTCTTGTTTTTCTTACGGGGGGGGTGATAAAGTCAACTCAAACTTGGACTTGAGTTTGACAAAAGAGGCTCCCGATCCTAAAAATAATATGGTCGAATTACAGTCCTTTATTGGGGCTAAGATCAAAGTGTAGTATCTGTTCTTCGAAACTGCCGTGGCCTCGAAGTTCAGAGAACCACGGCCCTTCGGAGGTCCTTGTGGCATGCTCGGGTATCGCCCTGGGAGAAGTTGCACAGGATATCTTGGCCAGCTGGTCGGGAAGCGATCACCAGTCCTGAGAAACCTTTGGGATCTCCCCCCCTTTATCCCGGTCCTCGTGGCATTTGTCTCAGTGACAGGGATTTGGGATTCTCCCCCCTCAAGTCTCTAGTCACGGGGACATGGGATCCCCCCTCACCCTCACCCCTACTGAATCCGGCACTAAATGACCCACCAAGGGTCGATGTGCCGTTAAACAAAATAATCAATCAGTCATTTAGTGGTACAGTAATCCTCCTACGTCGCTTTGTACCAGATCTTGTACTGAGATCGTGACACCCCTTTTATATTCCGAGAGAAACAGTACTTTTGAATTCGGCGAATGGTACGATCCAAATGCTGAAAACACCCTTCTCCAGGGGTAGGAATTATTTTGTTGCAACTGGTGCGAGAGAATGGAAAATTACAACCGCTATCTTCAAAAGTTTCGTCCTGAAGCCAAAAGAAATGCGGTTAATTCGTTCCAAAATGTTCCCTGCTGGGCAGTCCTGACGCTTCCTGTTTCCAAATGACCGCGGCGGTAGCGGAATCGGCCGAGTCGTCCGCTGCTGCTGATGGAGAATTTAA
>VCCN01004376.1:1365381-1376174 GCA_006491835.1 Architeuthis dux
ATTCCATAAGTCATGGGTCTCAACAGTGACATAATATATTTGAAAATAATGCGAATGACCCTGACTGGGAGTGAAGCATCAAGACAAAGAGAAGTGTTGTGGATATACTAGTTATGCTATTTTATAATGACCCTGAATAGCACTGTTTCGTTTAAATATATTCCTTAAAAAATGCAGCGCTAGTGTGCTAACTGAGGTATTACAGTACCTCACTTAAACCAGGAATGGATTGACGGTGAGGAATCGTTTGCAGCCCATCAACGGCCTGATAGGAAATCACCAACTAGACATGATTCATGGAAGGCAAACACATCTGCTTAACACACACACACGCGCAGTGATATCAGTCCTACACATTATTTAAACTATGTCGGATGCATGCGCAGAATCTTAGTGTTCTCACATATAAGCTACTATAAACAGGTTAAAGGTTAGAGTTTTTGTAACAATAAGGAAAAAAATGCAATTTAGCGGGGGTGGGGGTGCTTTAGCTTTTTGGGGGCACTAACAAAAAAGACCCATGAATTTTATTAAGTGACAAGTTTCAACTGATTTAACTAAAAAAATTAACATTTGCAGCGATTGAAGCAGTATCAGTAATTATTTGATTGCCGTTGTTTTTAATTTGCTTGGGAAATGGTATAGTTCAGTTCATCCCTGACTGCTGTTGTCATCGTCAAAGCTTGAGGTCAGAAGAAACTGAAGTCCTTCTCCCTACTGGTCCGTCTGCGGCCTGCACCAAGAGTTGCTTCGCTTCTCCTCATGTTCTTGGGACAACTATCTCTTCTCCAAGCTCCTGACCGACAGTTGAATACCATGGATCTCTCTTGGTCCATTGAGTCCTTTCTCTCCTGGCCATTGACATAACTTTTCTGCCCAGTGATACAGTGTAAGCACCACATATAAATTTTAAAAATCTTTAAATAAACAAATTTTTTTATTTATTATGCCCGTTAAATAGCGTTAACTTGGCGCTTTTAAAATGACATCTATTTTCTTTGATTCTCAGACTCCAAAGGAATACAGGTATACCTTGATTAGCACGATTAATTTGTTCCAAAATTTTCCACACCACATTAAAATTCTCTTATAATTTAATGTTTTTTTTTTTGGGGGGGGGGGCAGCTTATACTTAGTTACATTAATTTGTAATACCGTTTTATTAGTCAGGCTGTGCCAAAATTATCTTGAATCAATTTCAAGTTTATATTTGCACAATCATTTAATGCACACATACTTCTGTCACAGGATATAAATTTGCACAACATAAGATTTTTGCTCACATTGACTACTAAAAATTAGAGGGAACATTGCTATATATCTTAAGCCATCATGTCTTGCAAGCAAACATTTAGAAAAAAAATGATTGCCATTTGGAAATACCAGGTGGCATAAGCAGCAACAAGATATCTCTGGCCATCTCAGCCATGCTGTGCAGCTAAATAACAGAATGTCTTGCCAAGAGACACTACCTTACGTACAGCAATACCATAACCATACTACATCAAAACTGACAGTTTATCTATTACAGCAATACCTTGCAAACAAATAATCACGTTTTGATTATATCTGATGAAAACTTGTTTTTTGGGTGTTTTTTTTAGAGTTTTGAAAAAGACATCCATTTTCTTTGATTCTCAGATTCAAAATACGCTACTAGCCACACACATAATCTCACTTCACCGAAAGGAGACAGCGAAGTCCTCCTCTCACAACTTCCAGATAAATCCACTGCACTGATCTTAGCTTTTTCTCATTCTACACTTCATGTTTTCTCTTCTATCTACCTACCTCGTATAGCAAAAGTCTTTCTGGAAAACCTTCAAAAATGAGATGTGAACAAGTAGCAAACAACATGTCATTTGTATGCAAACTAATTACTGTATTCCGGAAGGATAATTTTAGAATCGTATAAAATGAGTTGAGGTTAGATTCTAAAATTTTAAGCTCTCTTTGAAGTTTCAAAACATTTTACTTTTTTTCTAATTAAAAAAAAATTTTTTTAAGATACTTGTTTTCATCTATTTGAAATTCAAATATCATAAGAATATTAAAATATACATTTTACATGTACAAATCACAAATTTGGAAAAATGATAATGCCCATATCTCCTGGGAGAAATATTCTTCACAAAAGCAAATTAAAAAAAGAACAAAAAACTTTGTACTTCACTTGCAAGGTTGCCATATTGAGCTACAAGGAAGATGATCCAAGCTTTATCTCGGAGACTTACCCAACACAGGCATTGGAATAGCATTGAATTTGGAGGCAGAGTTTCCATACCACTGGACCTGCCTCAAGAGGCTCCGTATTGAACTTCTGTCTCCAGACTCGCTCGATTTCCAAATTTGACGCTATTCCAATGCCAGCTTTGGGTAAGTCTCAGAGATAAAGCTTGGATTATCTCCCCTTCTGGCCAAATCTGGCAACCCTGCCCTTTTGATTGAATTAAATTTGTAAGTTCAACTCAAAGAAAACAGGCCAAATACCTGTTTTCTTTTCCTTAACCGATACTAATATTTATAGATAATATAAAAAAAAACAGTTGATTCTTTCATATAATAAAAAGACTTGCGTTTTTCAAATAGATATGCATATTATCAGAGATTTAATTGTATTTCCAAATGCATCCATAAAATCTCAAATAATTTGATTTATTTCTTAATACATAAAGTATTGTAACCCATTGTATTAATTTTCACTACTTTTTACCTTCATCTTAATTTTTAGTTGTTTTTTTTTTTTAATTGTCACAACTCAACTTGGACCATCACTCTACGGCAGTGAGCAAACAGCCCAAATTGGAAATGAAGAATAAGACTCTGGTGAGATTCTGAACTTGCGCAGCTCTTGCCAGAGGGAAGCTTGGTTTACGCCCAGCTGCTTTACCACTTACCTACAGGAGAACTTCATAGTTAGCAGAATTCCAAATTTGGTTTATGTAAAAGTATAATTTCAATATGAAAAAAAACAAAGATATTTATGAAAAGGAAATGAGAAAACTTCAAAAATGTTAAGAACCAATTTTACTATCCAAATTTTTAATAAAAGAACATTTAATCTGAATTAGTTATATAAAAGCAGCTGGAGACAACATTGATGGCATTTAGTTGCTGCTAATTCTATTCTGACCTATTCAGAAATCTAATAGGAATTTTGCTATTAGTGTAAACAACATGAATAGTTGTTAAATGACAGGCATAATTTACAATCTACTCTAAACTGACAAGATTTAAGGTTCATTTTTTCTACTTATAAAATACAAAATTCTATTAGTTTTTCAAAGCCACTCAGTTTTGTGGTAACATTTTTTTTCAGTAGTTTTATTTATTCATCATACAAACTTTCAAGAGATTTTCCATTGATATGGTGGATGTAGGCTGTAGCTGTAGATCAAAGTTGAACCGGAAAGAAGAAGAAAGGCTTAAGAAGCCTGAGCAGCACTAAATCTTTCAGCAACATCCTTCCAATTGGCAATATGGAAGATTGCTTTCACATAATCGGGACGTACATTCTTGTATTGTAAATAGTAAGCGTGTTCCCATACATCTATACCAAACAAAGGGATGAGACCTGAAAAGAAATATTTAAAAATTGCATTAATCCACAAAAACAAATACACATTTTATTCTTTTACTCCTTTTAACTAAGAAAATATTCTGGTGCTTTCACTCAGGCTATTAAGTGGAGATTGACTTTCAAAGGAGGCAAGAGAGGGGAAACGGGAGGCAAGAGAGGGGAAACGGGAGGCAAGAGAAACGATTTGATCATATAAAGTGTACTGGAAAATTAAATGTGATAAAGTATACAAAATGCATAACAGTGAAGACAACAGGTTTCAAGTAATATAGATATAAATATATCTACAGTGGCTGCAAAAAAAATATATACATTAAAAAAAAATCAAAATAAAACTAAACAAGCAAAGGTGTGTTTGGGTTGGACTTTATTTCCGGCCAACTAAAAGGCCGGAGTCGTACATCTGGCAACCACCCACACCTCTAGACAAAGTTGGCAGTAGTGCAGCAAGAACTGACCATTTGAGAAGACACGCTGTTGACCACTCGATCTGCAAATATTTTTTTGCTATAATTTTGCTTCTGAGTGACCGCCAAAGGATCTTGTGGTGCAAGATATTGCAGTTCAAATAAGGCAATTTATGATCTGATGAAAGATATCACTTCAAAGCGAAAAATCAGTATTGGGTGGAAGAAGACCTTTCTTAGTACCAACAAGCTTCTAAAACATGGAGGTGATGAACAACCCTACCATCTCAGATACTACATTGAAGAAAAAGTTCATTGATCTCCTGCAGAATGTCACTGTGAGGACAATACAACATTGTCATAAACTGTCCTACTTGCACTCCAATGTCTTGCACCACAAGAATCACATAAACTCTTTTCACCAGCTGGGCCAAGGAATGGGATTCTTCAGTTGTTAGCTTATGCCATCCTATGGTGGCACTCAGAAGCAGAGTTATACTGCAAAAGCAGCTAAAAATAGAAAGAAAAAAAACTTGCAGATCGAGTGGTCCACAACAGGTCTTCTCAGATGGATAGTTCTTGATGAACTGCTGCCAACTCTGCCTTGGTGCAAAGTCTAGAGGTGTGGGTGGCTGCTAGATGTATGATGACTCTCTTCTGCCTTTAATTTTGCTTATCTAGTTTGATTTTGAATGTATAGATTTCTTTTGCAGCCATTGTAGATATAAATGGGCTACATCACTTTAGCAAATATCAGTATAGTCTACGTCACTTCTGTCCCCACAATATCTCCAGAGGTTCTCAATGAATTTCAATGATATTTTGTCAAATGGTGGGCTAATTGGCTAAGGAAGAATTGATTAAATTTTGGGGTGGATCCAAGGATTTCTTTTCGAGTGAGGAAAATAATTCCAAGATCCGTCCAAAAGTTTAATTAAAAAAATCTCAATCGAGAAAATCCCTGGATCCACTCTGAAATTGCATCAATTCTTACTTAGCCCATGGTCAACCATTCGACAAAATGAGGAGGAACTGATGTAGACAAAAGTACTGTAACCCATGTAAATGAAGAGTGAAAATGAGTCAAAGGTACTTCAGGCTAGGTTAAGTAGCATTTAATCATAAAACCAGACAAATACAGATTATTTATTCAACATAAGATCAAGTATCAAAGAAAAATTCTCTCACAATAAAACTATTATTACTATTATACAAAAGTAAATTTTAAAAAACTGGTTCAGTATAAGTGGCAGACAAACAACATTGCAAGGACAAATTAAGTAGGAAGAATTAACTGATACAAGATATCCTCTGGCATGGACAGTGGAATGAGAACAATCTACCCATGTGGAGTGAATAAAGAGTTTGGTTTATACTTTCAAACAATACCAAGTCTGTGGATAAACATTGAGAATAAGGTACTTTTCTTTCAGGTTGAAAAAGGATATCTTGTGAATGTATCCAAAATGTTTTTAGCTGAACAATGCTACAGCTGAACAATATATAGTGACGACAGGTGATCATGTTCACTTTATCACCTTAGTCCTCACCATGCTGAAAGGTCTCCCTACAAGCTGCTGAATTAAAAAACGATTTTAATCAAAAACAAGCCTAGCTGCTCCAGAGTCAAACTCTGCTCCTACTTCCTTGTGTAATCCTACTATAGATTTTGGAGGTATGTAAGACTTGTCAGTTTAGCTTAGGTGGTGTAACAGACTCATACATATTTTGCACTCACGCACTACGGTCAGCAAGAGGAATCCACTTGACTCATTTTCCTTTGGAACAATCCAGATTTTTGTTCCGAGAAAATGGGTTATCTCGTCTTTCAGTTACATACCTCTTTCAGTTTTCAGGACATGAGAAATCCGTACTTGACTAGAACATAATATGCTTTGCAGACATGAAGTCTGGCAAAATCATGTTTCTTGTCACCTCATATTCCATCTTGGAACTCTTGATGATATAGTCCAACACACCTCAATTTCGACCAGCCACACATCCACCACTCACTATAAGAAGACCCAGCTATTTTCATCTTTGTTCAGTCCATCCAGATTTTGTTTGCCTAAACAAATCTATGGCTGTTCCGACTTTCGATTACGAACATACACATTCATTCATATACACACACATAGACACAGACACACTCTTCCTTAATATCTTCAACAAACCTAGGACAGACATTTTACTAAGTAGTACACAAACTCTATAAAGAATTACTTACATACTCCATAAGCATCTTATTTACAGTGGTAATACACCAGACTAGAAATCACCTGATCGCGAGTTCAAATCTCGGTAGTGAAATGCTGATTTTATATGTCAGTTTACTCCCCTATTTTTGCTGAGGATTGTTCTTCAAATAAATTCAACTGACTTTGTCCTGGAGTCTGATAACAAAAATAGAGTATGACATTTTCAACTTAACCGAGAAAGGTAATTTCATAAGGCCAATTAAGATCTTCAAATCAAAGTACTTCCAACATTTTGAAACATCCAAGTGTCCTTATTGAAGATTTAGTTATTGTCAAACTCCAGTGAATTGAATTCACGTTAGGTTTGAAATAGTTTAAATATAAGATGTCAAATTGAACTCACGACCTAGTGATCGCTACTTGTAAACACTTGTATTGACAGTGGAACTCTTCAATGAATAGAATTAAAAATAATAGAACTCTTTTCTTCACTGTTTGTCTGGCCCATCACGTGAAACCAAACTGATTACCATTCCCCTACCATGATTTGAAATCACAACCAATTGATCAGTGGGCAGCTCTCTTACTGACTGAGCCAAACTGACAAGTCTTACATATCTACAAGAATTTATGTTAGAAATACGCAAAGGCTTATTTCATTCTAATAAATACATTTATAATTTTTTAAATGTATTATATATATACACAATAAAAAAGTTGCAGTAATTATTTTCAGTCGGAATAAAAGTTGGAGTGGTATTTGACCCTGCAGCAATCAGGCTTGTAGTTATTCAAATCCACTTAATCTAATCTGTTTTGATCTCCTCCACTTATGGGATTCAATTAAAGCGGTTCATAGAAACACCATCACTCTTAGTCGGCAATGTCTCCCAGCACCTCAAGAATAGTTCCCTCTAAGCTGTGCACGTTCACATGCATGTTTTGCAACCAGCGCACAAAGAAAATTAATGGGTGCACAAAAGTTTAGTTAACTAAAATAATGTAGTAAATAATAATTATACTTTAATAATAATAACTGATGGGTGTTTTTGTTAATTTATTTCGACATTTGCATCAAATAAAATAAGAAAGTCATTGAGGATTCATTCAATAGAACAAACTAATCAAAGTAGTTAAAAGTATAGAATAAAATCTTAACTAAATTCATAGAATGTGATCACGCTTGTACTGCGTCTAGAGTGATCACGTTTGTATTGTGTCTAGAGTGATCACGCTTGTACTATGTTAAAAGTGATCATGCTTGTACTATGTTAAAAGTGATCATGCTTGTACTATGTTAAAAGTGATCATGCTTGTACTATGTTAAAACATACCAATAGAGTTTTATTAGTCATGAGATGGGTTGTGCCAAAATTATCTTGAAACAATTTGCACAAGCATTCAGTGCACTCAGATTTTGTCATCAGAAAAAATTTACACATCAGATTTTTGCACACACTGACTACTAAAAATTAGGGGGAACATTGCTTGCAAGACATGATGGCTTAAGATAAAGCAAACATTTAGAAGAAAAATTATTGACATCTGGAAATACCAGGTGGCATAAACAGCAACAAGATATTTCTGCGGACGTCTCAGCCATGCAGCTGAAAAACAGAATGTCTTGCCAAGAGACACTACCTTGCATCATGTAAAAATGTGTTATGTCTCCAACATATTTATTATCATGAAGATAAGCTGTGATGCATTTTGCTGCTGTAATGAAATACACTCTGGTTGTGTGTGTTTGTGCGTTTTGGGTAGATAATATTGGTATGTGACCAAAACGCCATATCATGTTCCCAGGGCTAGAAAATAGGTCAAACGGCCGACCAAGTCAGAACAAAGAAAATGTGTTCGACCAACCAGAGTGGTTTAAGAGTGGCCATGATTTCAAATCGTGGCAGTTTAGAGTCAGGAGGGTCCAACACCCAGCAGCGACGGGTAAAACAAGTTATGGGGCTTGGCTACTCAGCCTGTGAGGGAGAGGAGTATGAAGAAACTTGATTTGAACTGCTACAATCACTGTCAGTCCTTCAGTAAAGAAACCAATTTTTAACCGAAACAGAATTCAACAGGTTTCTTCAGTTTTGGGGGCGTACTAATGGTGTAGAGTTTGGTCATAAATAATACCTGATAATATCCGTTTTGATTGTGTAATATTTCACTAGAAATAATAAAATCCTGCTATGTTTGGTTTTGAAGAAAATTACTTTCTATAAAAAAGGTGGTAGGAGTTTACTTATTTATAGGCAATACTGTATGTATGTGTGCGTATATATAGAAAGTAAAAAAGAAATTGCTAACCTGTAGTGGCTTTTAAAGGATCTTGATTCGCACAGGTTGCGATCTTCAACTGTTTTGCAGTTGCATCGTATGCAAGCCATCCCCATCCAGAACCCTGCACAGCTACAGAATTTGTTACCAAACTGTTTTTCATTTTCTCAAAAGATCCAAAATCTCTTACAATAGTTTCCATTAATTCTCCTTCAGGTTCACCTCCTCCGTGCGGACTAAGCACTTCCCAGAATATACTATGGTTCAAATGTCCTCCACCATTAAATTTCAGAGCTGGTTGAAGACTGATAATTGTTGATGTGTCCCCTGGTAAGAAAGGAAAAGGAAAAAAATATATATATGTGTGTGGGAATCAATTATTAATTAATGGAGTGGAAGAAGTCATAGTCATTCTTTTTTAAATCAAGTCTCAAAATGAAAAAATAGAAATTACTAAAAAAGAAAGAAAGAGAAAATAGTGAGAGAGAAAGAAAGAAAGCAGACTATACAGTGTTTGTAACTAATGTGATACACTTCATATAACTTTCATTTCCCCAATAAATTATATAGCATTTTGCACAATATTTTTCGTTTTATTTTTGATGCAATGATTATTTTTGTTTCAGACATTTTAATGGGGATTATCTTAAAAAATCAATTGGAAACAAATAGTTTTATTACAGAAACAAATGTTGGCAAATGCTGTATGAAGAACATCTCAGGTTTTGAACAGAATACTTATTTCATTCAATATAAGAGAAAAAAAATGCAACAGAATTAAAAATAAAATTAAAAAATTGTTCAGTAACAAATTTTACACAAGAAGTCAATGATTTTTAAGGATGTGGTGCCGTACTCAAATTAATTGATAATCCGGATCATGTTCCCATCAAGCACCCTAAATCTTTGCCAATCTAAAATTTTTTAATTTTTTCGGAAGAAAGTATCTTAGTAACTTCGAAAGTTTGTTAGTTTAAAAAAACAAACCTATAAACAACTTAACATTTCAGAGACAGATTGCGACACCAGTTCAGAGTATTTTCTACCTTTCAATCTCTATTTTCAATATCAACACCCGGACTTTGTTTAACTTGGTAACTAATACTGCTGACTTTCAGTGACGTCACAGGTATCAAGGAAAAAAAGCATCCTTTTAGATTTGCAAAGATTGAGGGTGCTTGATGGGAACATGATCCAATAATCCTTTTGTGTTCTCCACACTCTTCATTTAAATGAAATGATATTCCAAGAAACACGTGATCTGATCATTTCTGAGAACAGTGTTCAATGAAAAGGATTTATTCCAACTGACTCATTAAAATATAGAAATATTGTGAAAAGGTTCAAGTACTACTTGCAATAAATATTAGCCAATTGGGCATGTTTCCCCCAAGACAGAGCTAAAGTGGAAGCGAGTTCCAAACCTAAACAGAAGATGTCAAGATACATCTTTGGAAAAAGACGAGGGAATGAGAAGCTCAAAAATAATTTCTTTTCAAAGATTCAAACAACATCAATGGATATCCATAAAACTCATTTATATAAAAATGGTGGGAAAAAAAAAAAAATATTTCATTATGAAAATAAATTTGTTACCTTTTACTAGGGTTGCCAGATGGGGAGATAATCCTAACCAACACAGGCATTGGAATAATGTCGAATTTGGAAATCAAGCCAGTCTGGAGGCAGAAGTTCAATACCAACCTCAAGAGGCTGGTATTGAACCTTGGCCTCCAGACTTGCTCGATTTCCAAATTTTACCCATTCTAATGCCTGTATTGGTTAAGTCTCTGAGATAAAGCTCAGATTATCTCACCTTCTGGCCAAATCTGGCAACCCTGCCTTTACCAACTCTTTTAAAAGTACCCTGATAGTATATCTGCTAAACAAGTAAACTTTACAACAAGATAATTTTTTTCAATTCTATTGTTTATATTTGTTTCACATGAGACTTGTAATGCATACAAACTATGAAAATTTAAAGAAACGATTTTTTTTTTATCTAATATTGCATTCATATTGGTCAGATCAGAATAATTTCTTCAAAACAGGAGGAAAAATTCAACTTTTTATGAAGTTAATTTGGATCACTTTAACATCCCCACCTAAGTTTTGGCCCTCGCGCCTAAAGCAGTCGGGAGAAATGCTTTATTTTATTGACAGATTTAAAGATATTATTGACTCATGAATACATAAAATTTTAATGCATTAACACCAGATTTCTCAGCATTCCGATCAGGAAATTCTTTCATATCGGGTCTAATTCAGTGTTTTGTCACACCTAGCTTCATACTTTAAGACGGGCTGTTTTGTTGTAACCAATGAATAGCT
>VCCN01004376.1:1377011-1388080 GCA_006491835.1 Architeuthis dux
TTATTTAACTTTCTACTTCAATATTTTCCATTTTGATCACTTCAGCAGAGGGGGTTTTTCCCCCATAAATAAAAAAATTCACAAAAATTGCAAGTGAAAATATCTTGTAATTAGGTCCAGTTTAACATACAAAACAATTGTTTTGATATCTAAAATATTTTAGGGGTGCCCTATAAAGGTTTAAAGGCTAATTAATAAAAAAAAAATCTTTTTTTAAATTTAATCAAAAGAATAAACAAAATTTAAAAAAACCAACTTACCTTTAGCTACTGCATCTGCCAGTTTTTCCTCAGCAATATTTAAGTTGTTGATATATGTTGCATGATGTTTTTGATGATGCAATTTCATGATATCTGCAGAGATGTAAGGCTCCAGTGCATTATAGTCATATTGCAGATCAGGTAGGGTATGTTTGCAGTGAACACTGGTTGAAATCAGACCATTACTGGCAACAGGCGCGGCTAACAGTTTCTTGCCAAAGCCAATTCTAGGAATAAAAACACAGAAATCAGGGCTAATATAATAAGGACTTTAAATGCTTAGTCACAAATACCACTGAACAAGGGGAAAAGATTAAAACATTATCAATAAAATATAACCAACAATGAATTACTTTAAAATTGCACTCTTTTCCTAATATATATATAATATATAAATATAAATAAATATAAATATATATAATGCTGGGAAAAAGACAATGTGGAGACTCGGAATGATTTGCAAGAAATTTATTTAATACTTTAATGTTTCGACTTATTAGGTTGTTTTCAAAAGGAAAATTTCCGTCTGTGTGTTGCTGGGTTCTTTTCCCAGCATCACTATGTCGGATAACCTTTATCCTTTTATACACACACACTCACATACATATATAGCGGATATTGATGTTCATTGCTCAAAATGAACTGATAAGAAAATGCTGACTTCATCTATCTGCAGTAAAACCAGAGGGCACAGCCATAAACTACAAATTCAGACCTCCACTGGTGTTAGAAAAAAATTTCCTCTAAGTGAAAAGACAGTCACATCCAAGAATATCAATATGTTTTTAAAATAATCTTTATTCTGATATCAGACATACCAAATTTAACTACCATTTTTCTTATTAGTTTAAACCCAGCCCAAATACACTGAAGCTGGCTTAATGACACAATTAACTGCTGTTAATTATGAAGTGATAGGTTTTATTTTTATAGATAAAATTTCTTAAAATATTTCCCACTAAACTCTGGATTTAATTTGGCATATAATTGTTTACCTCTGCCAACGAAGTTGGGGGAGGTATATGTATTTAGTTGTGTCCATCAGTCTTTTCCCCTGTCTGTCCACACAATATCCCAAAAGCTCTCAAAGAATTTCAATGAAATTTTGCGGCGTTGTCCAAATACATTTGAAAACTAAAAGAAAAAGGACTAATCCCACAAATTAAATGGTCCATTTTAGTCCACGCTTGTCCTCCGGACAATCTAAACTGTAAATGCTGGATATGTTTAGAGGAGAAACTTAGAATCCTGAATTTCAAAAATAGGGTTAATTTACTCGATCAAAGGAGCGAAATCCTTTCAAAATGCAGCCACAAGGAAGCCTTAAAACTAGTAGAATAAAGTAGAAGATATCATATATACACCTTAAACAAAGTTAAAGAAACAAACAATTAAATATCATAGCCAGAAGGTGACAGAGGCCCGGTATAGTCTAACACACACCCAGTAAAAAAAACATCCTTAATATATTACCACCCGATAGAATAAACATTAAATCTGCGAGAGTGGAAATAACCATTAGAAACAAGTGGAAATATCTTTCAGACATTAAAAACATCTATAAACGGAAAAACAAGCTAACATTTAACGTGGTAAGAAGAGCATCGAAAGTAGTACTTATATCCCATTAAAACTAAATTAAAAATAAAAAGAGTTAAATAAATATGAATAATTTACTATGCTTCTTTAAAACAAACAATAGTGGATATAAAGAAGGCCAAAGAAAATTGAGGAACAATTCTATAAATAGCTTCCAGCAGTAATCACATTCCGGCCTATGCCATTCACAGGTCGAGACAGAGGGAACAGATAGCAGTCCCACCTCTCTCGGATAGATTCCAATTCCAAACAAAATAGCTGTACCCCTATCATCTTTCACTAGCCTGATGAAAGATGTTAGACATGAAACAGCAGTCCTTGAAAGATTTTTCTTCACAAATGTTTTTTTTTATACAAATGCCGGTTTTTCAGATGAAAAATGTTTCCGGATTTGATTCCCAGAGTGCGAACATTAGTTTTTGTTTAATTTTATAGAAAGATATACCTAAAAATTTGAAAATCTCTCCAGACGAAAGTTCGAAAATTAAGTACTAATCATCGAAAAACGAATATCATGTCAGGAGTGGGATTCAAACCGACGCTGGAATGATCCGACTGCGACATGAACACTGCACCTTAGACCGCTCGGCCATCCTGATATCTCTGCTGTAAAGACAAAGGCAAGCGTTTCTATTGCTGAATAAAACAAGGAAAAATAAACATTTCGACCACAATGAGACTCGTGTTTCATTATATGTGGAGATATTCACAGAATGAGGAAAAAACATCTGTAGTGGGAAATGTGTACCTTTCTTTTTCGTTGTAGAAAGATGTAAATCTTCATTTCTTCTTTACGGAAATATACACAAAGTTGGTTTTGGAAAAGGTTAGAGATTATGATCTTAACTAGAAACAAACACAGAGAGCACATAACTCTGACAACCCCATTGTCACTAAAAACTGGATGAAAATCAGTTCACAAATACTTACGATGCAGGGGAGGTAACTGTAAAGATTTCATTAGCCCATGGCCTACCCGTCTAGAAAATACCATTGGAATTCATCGAGAAGTTTGAGATAATGTATGGACAAACATAACTAAATACATAAATGTTGGGGTTTTTTTTAAATTGAAAAAACATTCCAGGATCTGCCCCAAAATTTGACCAATTCTTCCTTACCCCATTGCAAAACCTACAAAATTTCATCAAAATTCATTGAGAACATTTGAAGATATTATGTAATGTGGACATATAGCTACGATGTAGAGGAGATAACGGAGCACAGATCCACTGGAAAATGTAATCACTTCAACAAAGTTTCATTGAAATTAATAGAGAACTTTTGGAGATATCCAGTACAGCAGCAGAGTTGAATCAGAAATGCCCCCCAAAAAAGAAAACAGAATTGTGTTTTGGGAAAATGAGGAAAAAATAAGTATCTAAAATATTATGAAGCTATAGTTTTGTATGGTTGACAGAAAGAGAAGGCCGAGTTGAGCAGTACAGTTATATTGTAAATAGAACCCCCCCACCTCCAAAAACAAATTTGTCTTTTGCAAAAAATAATTCCTTCAATGAAGCAAAGGCAAGTAACCAGATTACTTTAAAGCCACTGTTTTGTACAATGGACGGAAAGTGGAGGTCCAGTTCAACAGTACAGTTAAAGCATAAATAAAGCACCCCTGCCCCACATGGTGTTTTTGAAGTAGCCAAAATACTGGAGAGTGGGGGTCCAGTTCAACATTGTAAATAGAACCCACTCCTAAGAAAAAGAAAGGGAAAAAAAAAATTCAAATAAAATAAAAATTGTGTTTTGGAAAAATGATTTCTTAATGAAGTCAAGAGAACTAATCGCAATACTTTGAAGCCACAGTTTCATGCAAAGAATGGAAAGAGGGTCCAACTCAAGTATAGATACTTTGCAAATAGAAGCCCCCACCTCCTCAAAAATTGTGTTTTTGGCAAATGATTCCTCAATAAAGTAAAAATAAATAACCAAAATACTTTGGAGCTGCAGTTCCATACGATGGACTGAAAGAGAGGATCCAGTTGAGCAGTACAGTTACAGTACAGTTATATAGTAAATAGAACCTCCATCTAAAACCCTTAAAATGTTGCAAATCACCCCAGATATTTTTTTGCATTCTGTAAATCAGAACCTCTGGCTACGATACACCATTTTGGTTGCTCAGAGGGCACAAACAAATAAACAGGAGTTTTAGTATTATATAGGATTATGATAATCAGTTTTCTCACCAGGTGATGTAATAATAATAAAATAATCCATGGCACACAATGACGTCTCTTTATGTAGGATTTGTTTCAAGGTTATATTTCTGATGAGCAGTTACATTCATTTCACAGAAAAATTTGCAAATTTTAACAATTAACCTCCTTTATTGTGCTACTGTTCAAAAAATCTTTAAATATCACATTCTGAGGCAAAGGGTCTTAAATAAGGCATCTTCAGGATCAATTTTCCTTTTTTTTTGTTTCTGATTCTACTCATTGCAAGAAACTATCTCCATAATAGACATATTTTTTGTTTTATATACCCCATTACAAGGCACCAACACACTTACATGATATCTTAATTTTAAAACAAGAATTTGATATTATCATAAACCTAACATTTTTCAAGATATGGAAAAAATAAGCGTACCTGATGAATTTCAAATTTTCATTGACTATTCAAAACAAATGAAACTAGCATTCTAAGGGAAATTATGAATCACTGCCATCCATATACGCTGTGTTGGGGGTGATCAATTAAAAAGTTAGACTGATCACTAAAAGGTCTGAATTTTCAAAAATAACAAGCAGGCACAAACTAGTGACCAATTTAGCATAAGCTCACATTGAAAATTGACCCCCCCCCCACACACACACACTAAAACCCTATGTTGGAGGGGAATTTTTAAAAAAAACAAACATTTTCCCTACTCATTGAGGGGAGTGGGTGTGCAAAGTTTCAAGTTTCTACTATGAACAGTCAGGGCTGGGCGAAATCCAGTTACATACATAGATACATATAAATGCATGAACACATGAATAACCTAAACCTTTGGTAGTAGTGATTAATATTACAGGAAATGTGATACAAAAACACAGGAAAGATTTCCTAAGAAATGTTTTCATGGAATTTGACATTGTTTTTTTTGCCTAGGCAAGCCTGGTTAACACCAAGCTGCTATAACACTTAGCTACGAGAACTAACTGGCACACAGAAGTCCAAATCTAACATTTAAACCTACCCTTCATTGCAATATATCTGCGCCATGTTTGTTTTGGTTTCTCACTTATTGATGCATTGAAACATCTGCCTTTCACCCTCAATTAGCAATGCATTGAAACAAAAATACTGCACATTTTTCAATTGTTTTAGGAACATGTACAAGAAAGGTTTCTTGAAAATTTCATTCGTAAAATTGGCAGAACATTTTTATTCACAAATTATACATTTTTTTTAAAAATGTATTGATGCATATTTACTTTTCCTAATGGTTTAAAATTTAAGCTTAAAATGCAAATCGATTTTGAAATGCAACAAGTTTGAATTTGCATAACTTGTAATTATCGTTGATTACTTTTTAAAATTGATCTTCAAATCATTTTTTTTTAAATTATAAAAGACGATTTTTTTACTTCTAAATCCTGGCTTTAAGATCACTAACATTTTGTTTTGTGTTTTAACAATCTATACCAAACGAAAAAAAAAAAAAAAAAATTAATATATAAATCAACAAATTAACTTTTTATTAAAAAGAATTTTCAGTTCCGCAAATATATTATAAAAAAAGAGAAAAGTCTGCAAATGTATTAGATTTAAGTATTATTATTTTGGATTACTACACAAGTTTTGGCTATTAAAAGCCTCTTCAGGTAATTTGAAAAAAATCTTTCAAAAACTGAAAAAGTTCTGTTTTTTTGTTGGAAGTTCTCAACTTTGTCAGTTCATATATGTATGGGTCATTTTCCTGTTAAAGGCCTGCTGTTTTCATCACATTTCTTGGCTTGAGAGGAACACTGATGACCAGTGAGGTATCATTAGCCAGTGTGTGGAAACTGGGAGGTGTCTCAGCTAGTTCCAGGGGTGGGGTGTTGGTTTTCGGTTATCACCTTGGGGATCAGGTTACAACCTTGAGATTTTGGCATTTATACACACTGTAAATATATGTGTGTTTTAACATCTTAATATTTTGGCACTTTGGGAACACTGGAGTAGAGGGGAATATTTTAATTTCATAGAGGAGTTGCTGAATAAAGTATGTTTGTCTTATGGTCTGTATCTATGAATTGATTTTTTTTGCTAGCATTGTATAATAGTCTGTTTGATAAATCAGCATTATTTTAAAGTGTCCATTGCTGCATTGGAAAATGTGTTTGGAGACATTTAGGTTACTGTTCTCAGGGATTTTGATATAGCTTTTGTAGAGTGACACTCTCTTATTCAGTTTTTGGGTGCAGCCTATATAGTTTTCATTGCAATTTGTGCATTCAATCACATAGAAACGTTTTTTGAATTGCATGCCATGCTTCTTTATATTTAGAAAGGATTTGTTCTGTTTTTGAATAAATAGGATTTTCCTTCAATTAGTATATTACAAATACCTCATTTCTTGTTAAATTTTTAAACCCCTTTGTACGATATGATCTCCAAATATATATATATGGGTCATTCCGCATCAAGTGGACCAATTTTGGGAAAGTCAACCATCTCGGATTTTGCTCTAACTTTGCTCACATGTTCATTTGGGTTTGAAATGAAGTCCTGTAACATTTTAGCTCAATATGGATCCAAGAACAAGGATTACTTTGTTCAAAGCGATAACCAAATCCCCCCCCCCATTTTCAACTAGCAACCATTCCAAAACAGGAACTTCTACTGCACTGAAAATGTGTTTGCAGGGTCAACTTCATAGGCTGATTTTCAAAATCTACATAGCTCTAGAAAGCATCATTTCTTTAGAAAAAGATGTCAAAGTGGGCTCCAAATGTCACTGGTATTTCCGAGAAGCCATTTTAAAGTAATCATTACTCAGGACCTAATCAACTTGGTGTGCGGTGTCTCGAAAGGAAGAAAGTGATGTCAATGCACTACAAAGTGTTACAATCTGGATCTTTCTAGCTCCCGAGATATGAGGTCTCAAAAATGGCCTGAATTAGAAAACGAACAAAAATGCACCATTTATAAAGGTAAAAATGAACCTGCGGAACAAACTGCACAATTTTCTACCAAAAACTACTGAAAAGAGCATTGTATAAAATACTTGGGGTTAGATTTTCAAGTTGGTGTCTTGATTCTTTCATGTTCTAATCAGTGGTTGAAAGGGGGAGGGGTATGCGTGGATACAGCATATACCTACATCTCAATTTCCAGGCTTTTCTATGTTCAATGTCTACTACTAATGAAGTTTCCCAAACCCATTTCCATCACTGGTTCTAATAGAGCATTGAAATTTTGTTTGGTGTATCAAACTGAACAGTTACCAGCTTTCCTGTCATTAGAGGAGGATCTTTCATCTGCTGTAGATTGATGGTCGAAATTCATTGAAAACTCTTAGAGATGTTGCATGGATATATAGCTTCGGTGTTGGGGAGGTAACTGAATGTATCCACCACCGATGCCACCCCAAAATTCATTGATAATTTTATTGCCTGAACATACGGGGAGGTGCATTGATCCCCCATACACACAAATAAAAATTAAATCACCAACATTATTTCATAGTAATTATTGCGAGTATTATATACCTCTGTCAACGAAAGCCAGATTTGTCAAATTTGACCATACTTTTTTCTATTCTTTTAATAAAATAAGTTTCTTTCTATGACTTTTTTCTTCTTCATACCACACATGACTTTTCTTACATGACATTTTGTCTCAAGACTATGTCTGATCACCCTTTAAAACAGCTCAAGTAGAGTTGAAACTTTCAAAAAACTTAAAATTAGGATATATGAATTAAAAAAAAAAAAAAAAAAAAAAAAAAAAAAAAAAAAAAAAGGGAAGAAATTACCTAATAAAATCACTTTTGGCCCCTTATTGCCAATCCATACATAAATAACCTGTCATTTTTGTATGGGTATATGCTAGTATATATATTTTAATATGCTTGTAGAGATTTTGGAAATATTTCAACATTATCCAAAAATCAAATTTAGTTTAAACACAAATAAATGCACTGATAATTTCAGCATTCCAATTCTGCAAAGCAAAAAGAAATTTTTGCTTGTATGGTAGGCTATAATGATAAAATTACATCCATGCCTGTCTGTTTGCAATTGGCAACAACATATCAAAAGATAAAGGAAAATTGGTGACATCGGTCAATTATGTTAGTTACTACTTGGTAAATTAGTAATTAATGTAAACGCTAAGTTCAAAGCAACTGTTAATTTCTAGAAACACCTCATTAGTACCCTCCCTGCCCACAGTACTTTTTTTTTTATTTAACAAAGTTGTCACTTTTTTCATGGCATATACGACAAGTCTCCAGAGACTTATTAACAAGCTGGGATACCCGGCATTGCCCAGGGAAGAAAGAAAAAAAAAAAAAAAGAAATCTCAAAGTCTAACAAAACTGGAAAGCAAATGATAGAGATTTCATGAAGTTACTGCCAAAATTACATAAGTGCTGACAGAAAGAGAAATTCACATCCGCAGTTTCCAATGACGAATGGAAAGTAAAGGTTCAGATTAACATTATAGCTACATTGTAAATAGAACCCTCTAAAAAATGACCAATTTCCAGGTTTGAAGGTCAAATAGATTGAAAGGACATAAAATTGAAAAAAAAAACAAAACTTTCTGTCAGTTTGAATTCTGTTCGCCAAGTACATTTTCCATGCCTCTAACCACTCGGCTATTGAGCTACCAAGATTTTAAATAAATAAATGAATCTTTAAATAAAAGCTTAGAAATTAATGAGGAAAAAATTAATTTTTTTAAAGCGTTAACACCCTCACATGTGTGTAGGTTCAAATAAATGGTACAAAAACCATCTCCGGATGATGCTGATTCAAAATATAGTTTTACGGGAGTAACTAATATTTATTGAGAAAATCCTAGAATGAAAAAAAAGTGGCAATCCTGATGTTTCCCCGTTTCCAAATGGACGCCACTTTAGCTGCTGCTGATAACCCACTTGGTCGAACCAGCTGCTGATGGCGAATTTAAAGTCAAAAAAGCAGACGACAATTTCAACATTTTTCCACTTTAAATTGAAAATGGCTGATGGATGTATCTTTATCAGAAAAAAAGAAATGCTGTCCCTAAACGTGGTAGGCCTGCTGCACCCACATCTATTGTCCCATTTGCAAGTAACAAGACATTTTTTTTTACCCGAACTTGAAATTACATTCATGGAGTTGAAACACTAACCCTAACTTATTTTTTGTTCATTTGTATTTTGCTTGAATAAAATTAAAAACAAAAAAAACTAGCCTCTTGAACCACAAGTTACCCGATAGCAGTAGACCACTTAAAAAGTAATAAAACAAAAATGAAAATGCTGTTAAGGAATCTTCTCGTCTCTTTGACTTTAAATTCGTCATCATCATCAGCAGCTGATTCTGTTATCAGCAACGGCCATTTGGAAACAGAAAAGGTAATAAATAGCCAAAGAAATTTTTAGACAGACTTTTTTCAGAGAGCGTGAACGCAGACCCCATATATATCGACGATTTTCTTTGGCCGAATTTGACTTAAAGATGTGTGCTGTAGCTAATTTGAGGCCTGCTGCTGATTTCGAATTGTTTTTCCTCTGTGATGCGTAGTTCGACTTTTAAGAGTACAAACATAAACTTTAGTACTTTATATAGATTTGGTGAACCGTGAAAAGTATACACATTTTGGCATAATATAGAGAAGGTGGTCCCGATTGTAAAGTTCCACACCCTCGCTCACTCGATGTTAAAAACGGCACACAAATAAAAAGAAATATGAGAATTAATGAAAGAAAAACAGAAGTAAATACATAAACTATATTGTTATTGCGTTGTATAAATTAAATTGGTTTTGTGCGCCATTTTTAACATCGAGTGTGAAACTTTACAATTGGGACCACCTTCCCTATATATCGTGCCCGCATTTTTAGTCTCAGCCCAATCGTTGACTTTTCTTGAAATATTCATTTCACATTGATGCATTAAAAAAGAATCCAGGGTCTTTTTTGTTAGAAAGTAATTTTTAAAAGGGTTACAACTACAAGCCCCTAATTAATACAAACTTGAACTAACCTTTGCCCTGACTGACACCATAAACTAAGAGGTTGTTATCTCGATACGATAACAGCCGAAATGTCCTTAACTTTGTTCTTTACATTTATTCAGCAAACAAAAATACGGTTATCTCTAAAGGCTATAATTATTTAGTGGGGACTAACAAAAAAGGACCCTAAAACCCCAAAAGTTGATAAAAAGATTTAATGGTTTTAACCATTAAAACGAAAAATAATAAAAAGTTTTGAATTTGTTGCATAACTTCTTGGGTCGACGTTTCTTTCAAATTGTTTCCGCAAGAAAATATAAACCGTATTTCTTTAAGAAAAGTCCAAGTTATTGAAGTCAGTATTTTAAAATTATTTTTATGTGAGACGGGTTTATTTTTTACCGATTTTCATATCTAATCCTTTTGAACCCTAATTAGGGTCCCTAAAATACGAGACAACAATACTTATTCATCTCCGTCCTCTAATTTCACTTTCATTTGACGGACTGTGTATGAATTTACTACGTTCAAACATTTCTACAAAATAACATCTCAAAAAACAATAAACAGCATTTCTTTCATTTTTTGTTTAATTCCGATAAATATATTTTAATTCTCTCTGTCAGTATTTAAAGTTTCTTTTTTCTGAGTTTGTGTATTTAAAGGTTGTTTGTTTTATTTGATGTTTGACTCTTTTCATAGCAGGAACAACCTCTAAGGTCATAGAAAGTAATGAAGAGGGACTCTAAACATTCATCAATTAGGCTTTTAAATAAACATATATATACAGAAATGAGCAGGGGGGAAAAAAAGAGAAGCTTCAAATAAAGACATGAATAAAAATGTTCAATTAATAAATGTTTACCTGGCCAGCAAGGCACATCGGGACGACGCCAGCAAAGGATAAAACATTATTCTACTGAGTGTCCCCCAAAACAACACTCTATACCACTTCTTCCACTTCTCTCTTCATGTATTTGACCCATTCAACACGTGACGGCAACTTCCGCTTTCAAACTGTGTTGCCAATTTAGATGTTTTTCATCTAAATCTAGA